>JAULBZ010003603.1:0-16090 GCA_032360805.1 Neoturris breviconis
TAGCTCGTGATCTTTTCGCTAATATTATTACAATAAGTTTCACGCATTTTTATAGAAAAAGAAAAAAATAACAATACCATGACACCATGACACCATGGAAATTATTCTGAAAGTTGTTATTAATTAATTATTTATATCAACGAGTTGAAGTATTAAAACGGTCGTATCTCGGGATAAAATTTTACGTAATTTTTAACCCTAATTTCCTTTCTCTCTCAGAAATATTCGTCTTCTTGTCAAGGTAACAACATTAACGAGTGCCAAAAATTAACGACTTTAAAACGGTACGACTTTTTTTTTTAAATTCATTTTTTGAAAAGTTACAACCTTAATTAAAAAAGAAAATACTTTTTATAAAACTAAAATGAAAATAACGGGGGTCGACTTAATGTAAATAGTAAACCCTGATAACTTTTTTTAGATTAATTTTTGCTGGTCACGATGGCGTTGTTTTTTTCGAAAAACGAGAAAGAGTTTTGAGAGAGGAACATTAAATACAAAAAGTGTCGATTTTTACATTGTTTCATTTTTCTTCCCACCTGCAAAAAATTCCAAAAAAACAATTCCATATTTAAAAAGTTTATTTTTTTAGCTTTCCATTGATATATAATGTTAGTATTTGATAAAAGAGGAAACATGGATATTTTGATGTTTAAAAAGTTATACAGAAAGACAGGGAACTATCCTTAAGTCTCCACTTTTAAAAAAATCCCTTTTTTGCCGATACTCGGCCCCGAGTTGACAAGATTTAAAACAATTTGGCCAGCGGTCTCGTAATATTGCCTAGAATGCCATAACCAAATTTCAGGATGGTACCACACCTTTTCTGTCCATTGGCTTGAAAATTCAAAAAGTGGACCACTGTCGCAAAGAGATAGATAGTATTAGCCCACCTAAACTAGTGATTGCCAACACAAGTGATTATAAGGTATTAACCTATATCATTCATTTTTGCAATTACAGTTTTCACAGTTTTTGACCAATTTTCAAATTTCACAATCAAAAATAAAATTTGAATAATGACAAATATTGAATAATACAGCAAATTGTGATTCTACGTAATTAAACGTATGTTCTCAAAAATATTTTAAATTTATTTTAACTTACTTATTTCTTCCAATAGATGTTGGTTGAATCTTCCATGTATTGTCTTTCTCACTAAAATGATAAAATATACTTTAACCCTATTTATGCCAGGAGTGGGATTCAATGTTTATGCAATGATGACTTATTTCTTCAATATCTTTGCGTTGACACTATTTATATATAAATATTTTTATTGGTTTCCAAAGTAGATTTCATACAGATCTGATATGTGATTTTTGATAATGTCAGCACAAAAATAACAAAGAACATTACATATATTACATATTGTAGTATTACAAAGTTATTATGACTATGTGCTACAATTCCTAAGATCTCAGACGGAATCCCCTCGGATGAGTTAATCTAATCTCAGGATTGGCAGCACCTAAAGTCATGAAATGGTATGGTAATACTACAATATGTAATAAACATTTTAAAAAGAAAAATGCTGACGTCATCAATTTTTTGCTGATGTCACCAAATATTACATATTGGTGTAAAATTTTTAATGAAAAGTGTGCTTTCTTTGGAAACCAACAACTTTTGATCTAAAACGTATTTTTACATTCTGTTTTGAGTTTCTGAAAGATAATACATTGATATTTAACATAGCTTCCAGGGTTTTTTTAAAATAGCATGTAAGCTTGCTCAGAATAACGCACCAAAGTTAGCAAAAATATCAACATTTCAAAAAACCGAATGACGCCATGAAATTGTGACATCATAAGTTTGTTGTCAGATCAAAGATATTGAAGTAATTTATCATCGTTTGAAAGTTTCAAGTCAAAAGCATGAAAATTAAATGAGTTATTGCCATTTGTATTTTCGTTACTTTTATAAGGATTTAATAGACAATTTGATTTCAAGAAATGACCAATATCCTATGAAGGTCACGTGTTATGGCCAAAGTAACCAAGTTTCAAGAGTTTAGCGTATACACAAATAAAGTTACTTAAAAAAAACTGTGAGAGTGGCAAAATCCACCCACCCTTTTAAAAAGAACTAAAATTTGTTTCCAAAAGTTTACCTTTTTGCTCTAAGGATAGATTATTCTCCAAAAACATTTAAAAAAGACTCAAACAATAAAAAATTGATTCCAGGAATTTTTGCAGCTTTCAGATTGAGAAAGTGCCAGGTCTGCAAGTTTCTTTCCTTAAAGTAGTATACAATCAATATATTTTATTCATGACCATAATAAATTAGAGGAAACAAAATCTTTGTACTCGTCTTTTTTCTTGCTTGTATGTTATGATAGCCATATTAAAAAGTGGTAGTGTTCCTATTTTTACACTATAAACAAAGATATACCTTTCAAACCAATTCACAATAGCATCAACGGTTTTTGGTTTCAAATCAGTTGTTCCATATTTTTCGAGTAATGTGAATATCCTTTCAACAAAACCGTTTATGAAGATTACATTCTCATGATTTCTAAGTTTAACGCAAGTATTAAGAATATCTTGAACAACATTATCTTTATATTTCATCTGTATCGTTTCACTCATTTCATCTAGATACTCATCTGCAAGTTTATACTTACCAAGTTTCAAACAAACAACAATAAGAGGAACATAAGATCTTGAGTGTACTTCAACATCACTATTTTCATTTAACAAATTAAATAAACGTTGAACATTTTCAAGATCATTGCATTCGGCATAATATCTCATAACAATTGTATAAGCCGCTTCATTTATTAACCTTTTCCTTGTCATCATATTAAAAAAATTCACTAAGTTTTCTTCATCGTTTCTTATAAGGAATTGGTATAAAACCCCGCTAAGTTTATTGATTCGATCATCCAATTCATCAGGAAGTAAGTTACTACGTTTTATACTTTGAATGAATTCTTCACCCGAGGCAAACAATTCCTTGCCATCTGTGTAACCACCATGATGAAAATCCAACTTCTTGTTACCAACAGTTGATTTATGTATATTATGTTTTTGCATCATTGATACACAAGTCACATTACCAGTGTATAAACATGGAAAAGAGGGAGCAACTTGTAACATTCTTCTGATTTTAACATGATCCAATACAATTCTTATGCCAAGGAAGATGCTTCTTCTCTTAAACATTACTTCAATAACTACCAAATACAGAGAGTAAGCATTTATTATCAACTTCAATAATAATAAATCAAAGTTGATGATGTTGTACAGTGGTCAAAATAAGAGCAATAATCACTGTGAAGGAGTGATGTTTGAGCACTGCTTCAGACTTTATAACCTGAAGCTCTGCTTAAAACTCCCTCATCCCCAGTGATTATTTACTCTTATTTCGACCACTGTTGTAAGTAGCCTGGCAAACCGAGCAAAAGTAACATAGTACATGGAAATGATTTGCATACATTTTACATCACAGTATTATGATACATTAAGAATGCTATAGTATTCCTATATTGTCTTTAAATGTTATGCTTATAAAATAGAGAATATGCTATAAACATAATGCTACATGCTATACTAATATAGGCTATATGTAAATAGGCTACATGTATGCTATTCCTATATAAGCTGTATGTATATAGGCTACAGTATACATAAGTCTATATGCTTTTAAGGAGAACTAATGTCAAAAATCTTCTGCCGTTTATTTCTTAGATTAAAGCAAAACAATGATTGTTGCAGAGAATAAAATGTCATATCGTCACTACTTTGTTCATAATTGACACACAAAGTGACCTACAGCGGTCCTAATTTGTCTGCTTTTTTATTCGGTTACCGGAAAGTTTAAGCTATAACGTGACATCACAAGTGCTACTTCTGTAACTATGCTATATTGTAGCTGTGAAGTGATATGAACTTTGATAGCAAGAAGAGAACTCCGCAAGAAAGAGAATGTCAACTGCTCTAAGTGTGATGGCCAATATATACCAATGATGACTTTTGCCAAAAATTTGTCCTGACAATACAAGATACAAACAAGGTTCTAGAAGATTTGTTCGACGGTTGTGAATTTTTATTTCAAATCTGCGTTCTTTGTACAGAGTACTACATCCAGAAATTTGTTTTTTATCATTTTACATACTAACAAACCAAAATAAAACCTATATTAATGTTTATTATATATAATATAGCCAATAGCATCTAAAGTCGATAAAGTTTGTACCTATCTACAAGAAAAAATAAATCATGCGACTGAGCGACATAAAAAACTCTGCTTCGAAAAACATTCAGTTTTTCTCCTTCGTTGTTTATTAGTTTTGAAAAAGAATAAACATATCTTGATAAGAATATCTCCTAGGAAGGAGAGTGTATATTTAAATATACAATTAAATCACTGAAGCGTGTAATATACACGTACAGGCTTACTTTTTAATATAATGATATAAGGGGGTATTAACAAGCATTTTGTGAATACAATCAATGGTGGATTGTCTTTAAATTTTGGGTAGAAATCAGAACCATTCATTGGTCAAAACCTCATAGAAATCAAAGTCTTCATTTTTGAAAAAATCCTTTTTTGCCAATACCCAGTCCCAAATTGACAAAATCATAACCATAACCAAATTTCAGGATGGTACCACACCTTTTGGTTGAACCAAAAACACCATTTGGACCGTTTTTGCCCAAAACTTGGAACCGAGTGGACAAAATCGGAAAAATTTTAGCGAGTCCTTCTAAAATATCGCCATGGATGCTGGTACCGAATTTGGTATATTAAAGAAAAGTGGGCCACCGCTGCCACAAAGTGATATCAATAGCCCATCCACAGTGTTTATTTACTCTTATTTGGAACACTAAACTTTGAGAGTCCTGAGTCATGACAGATATAGATCGAGGTGCCAATGCAGGACTTCAGTTTCCATAAACATGTTTATCATACTTTCTAGTCCTTTTGAAGTCTGTTTCACACTTGGTGCAGCAGTATTTGATGTAAGAAGGAGAGATTTTTGAGCATTGCTTCATGCTGCAAAGTCTGAAGCAATGCTCAAAAGTTAGTCCTTTACAGGGAATATTTGCTATTATTTCGAACACTGTGCAGTCACAGACGTATGAATAATATGCATGCACATTACTTTTTTTATATTTTGTTTTGTGTCTATTTCATGCCTACTTCATGCTCAAAGTGTTTGCATTTGTGCTGGGTCAGAAATGTGCTTTAGGGTTAAAGCAGTCAATATGAAACATTGCATTCGAGTAAAAACGTTTAATGAAAGTCAGAAATAAATACATTAATGAGCATAAAAAGTTTTAAAATAAAGTACTAAATATTCAAACAACTATAAAACTATTTATAAGTGCTCAAAATAAGAACACATAATCACTGTGAAGGAGTGAGTTTTGAGCATAGCTTCAGGCTTTGTAGCTTGATGCTACACTCAAAAATTACACCTCCATAGTGATTATTTGCTCTTATTTTGAGCTTAAGTACGCCAATTATTAACTGAAGGGACTTCGAAGATTTTGGAGGAATTATAAAAAAGACAGTAAAATAATTTGATTGAATCAAATCAAAATAATGCATTACAATGGCTTCTTTCTTGAAACGTTGAGAAAAGTAATACAGTACTGTTTACGGTAAAATTGTCTTCTAATTCTCTTTTCTAATTTTTAGAACATCAAGGACAAAAGGGGAGTTGTGGAGGACCGATAAGCACTAGTGGGATCAATAAATTTCTCTTCATGCTTGAGATATATACATACAAAAGTAACAATCTAGAAATTGAGAAGCTGTGAAATTTAGAACCCATGAATAATGCAAACATTGCTAAAATGTGATTTCGAACCTGCAAAATTAAATAAAATGTCACTAACAATTTAATATCTTCACTGTGTTGTCTTCAAACTTAAAATACTATACAATAAATAAATATTTCAATAACAAAAATACATTATTATAGCCTAATGTTCAAACTTAATTTTAGCGAAGAAAGAAATTATGGAAAAACATCAGGGGGAAAAATTATAAGGAAAAATCCAAAAATTACACCATCTCTGCGTTTATCATCCCATTTCCAAAATTTGTACTCCACTAGTTTTCACTCTTTATAGCAAAAAGAAAGTGTCATAACTCATGTTAGAATATTTTTTTTTTATAAAACTGTGTCACGAATATCCGCTACTAATATTTATAAACAAATAACATTCGTTTAGAAATTCATATGTTGTCAAGTTTTGGAAATGTGACACAAAACATCCCAAATTTTTATAAAGAAATTGCATCAAGAAAAATCGATTTTAAACTTTTTTCATCATGGTGGTGAAACTTTTCCCCTTTTAGATTAAAACAATACAATGTTTAACACAATAAATATTCTGATGAATGATTTGATGTAAACATCTTCTGTACCTGCTGTTTTAGCACAATTTCTTTTTTATACTATATACTTTATACAATATTATATATATATTAAATTTCTAAAGAATTGCTGAAGCATGCAAACAATGTCTTTGATCATGATTAGAACAGAATAAACTGTATTTAAGATCCCTTTCCATGTGTCAATCAAATGTTTACTTGGATTTACGTTTTTTAGTTTTTTTTAGTCATATCTATTTTCATTACGATTAAAAAATTTGTTGGAAAGCTCTTTTTAAGGAGTATTATCACCTGTCAAAAAATATTTTTGGAGTACAGACTACCCTTAAATACACAGCCCACATTCTTCTTTAAAACCCCAATACATTATGCCTTCCATATAAACAAGTCATGAATATAAAAACCTTATAAACCTTAAAAAACATTTTAAAAATATTGAAATATTAAGTCAAGCAACTATAAAAATTACGAAAAAAATTAAATACTTAGAACATGTTATCAAAATGAATAACATTAATTGCATAATATCACAAGAAGCTTAAACATTTTTTATGGTCAACGGAAGATAAAAAACCCGTTGATTCTTAATATTTCGACCTTAATTTCCAATGGTCATCATTGGAAAGAAATTTCATGTCAATAAAGGTTAAAAGTTAAAAAATTATTATTATTTTGATGTTAAGTCATTATTTACGAATCACTAGATTATACAATAGACCTTGTATTGAAACGTATTTATGATCAAAATGAGATTCAAACAGAAATTACATGTCAAGAAGTGAAAGAGCTTTTAACTTTGTGTACAAAAAACGTTTACTTCTCTCTCAACAGTGTAATTTATTGCCAACAGGATGGTGTTGCCATGGGCTCACCTTTGGGTCCTGTTTTGACAGTTTTATTCATGGTTAAACTTGAAAGAATGTTATCATCTGAGTAGAAAGATCACGTGAACCCGTGGAAAAGATACGTAGATGACACCATAACTCTAGTTAAAATTGGTTCAGTTGATTTCATTGTGTCAAGTTTAAACAGTTTCCATCAAAAATTGACTTTACTTATGAGTTAGAAAAGGACAGAAAAATCTACTTCTTAAACACCCCCCTTTGTTCGATACAGACAGAATGATAGAAACAACAGTCTATAGAAAACAGACAAATTCAGATCTGTATTTACATTGGAAGTCTCATGCACCAATAGCTTGGAAACAAGGTACACTCAGAACCCTCCTTCGTAGAGCCCATGTAGTATGTTTCACTAACAATGTTTTAGAAAATGAGATTAATCACATTAAAAACGTGTTTTCACTAAAAATGGTTATCCCAAGTGGCTAGTAAATCAAGTTGTTAGTAATTATATTCATGTCACTCCACAATTAAATAATAACGTAACAGAAATTACAAGCCATATGATTGTTTTACCATATAAAGGCAAAGAAGGTAATCAACTTATGACATCATTATGTAAAAAACCATCAACAAATCCTTGCCAGACAATCATTGATCTAAATATATTTGCACTGTTACAAAGCTAATATGAAACAAAGAAACAGCATTGTTTTGATCTTGAGTATGAAGCTACGTGCCCCGAATAAGGAGACCTACATAGGAGAGGTTGGAAGGGGATTTGTTGGAAAATCAAAGATCATGCAGGAAAAGATTTTAACTCATATGTTCTACAACACTCTACGTCATCTAACCAACCTAATATGGACATTGATAATTTCAAAATCTTACGTCAAGATTACCGTGGGAACAAGTTTAAAAGAAAGATTTCATAGGTACTCATTAAATGATGTAATAAACTTCAATTACTTAAGTTTGTTTTATCATTTCAATGTTGAATATCGTTGCTTTTACAACCATTATGTATAACAATTTTTAAACTTTTTTAACTTTTAACATTTATTGATGTAAAAATATATTTTATTCCGATGATGATCATGGGGAATTAAAGTCGAAATATTAGGAATCAACGATTTTTTATTATCAGAGTCAAAATTATTTAGTAATTATAAAGAGGAACAATTGGATTGTTTTTTTGTTAATTACAAAATCTGATTCAGAAAGGTTCAATTTAGTGAAATACAAAATTGCATGCTTTACAGAAGAATTTGAGAGCCCTTCCTAGTCAAAGATTTCACTTTTACTCTTTTCAATATGGAGACAATTAAATGGAGGAGAGGCTGACACAAAATTGATATATCAATCTGAAAAATCATGTAGCCATTTCTATGTATCAATAATTATATCAAATAATCATATCACACCTGTAAAAAAGTGAAATATTTTCTCAAAAATACATTTCCTCAATACTGGATTGATGATGACAAAAGATACTTTCACTTTAACTAAATGTGGGAAGGCCATGGTATGGCTGGACCAGTATAAAGTTGGAAATTGTCTTCAAAAAGTAACCATTCCTAGCATTTGAAAGAAGTTATGCTCACTGATGTTGTGGTGTACTACTTTATGGGAATAAACTTTCATGGACAATTTAGGTCAACATCCACAAAAGTTTCTTCCGCTGAAAATGCAATTATGCTTTCCACAGAAGTTTATTCCCCTAAAGTATGACTTTTAATAGCTCGTTTAACATTACCTACATTCTATAAATACTAAAATATTTTTTCAGAATTCTTTAAGTGATACCTCTTTTGAACGTGAACGTTTGACGAAATCTGATTTTTATCAACTTCTTCGAAAATCCTGTGACAAAATCTGCTCGGGATAGAATTGCTTGATCGTTTAATTGGTAATTTATTGAATCCATCTTCTCTTGCTTGTAAATAATGTAATGCAACTCGATTATCGTCATTTTGTTCTGCTGTCTTAGCTAGATGAAAACGATGAGCTTGTCCAGACAGTTTATATTCCAGATTTCTCATCTTTTCCAATCTGCTCATATCTGGTTTTCGTGAAGTTGTAGTACTGAACTTCTCAATCTGTTGCTGTGAATCATTTTGAGCAATAAGAAAGTTTTTTATTCTCAACCTTTCTTTTAATGAATCTGCACTATGGTATCTCTTTTGTTGAGGAAGTGAGTCTTCATTACTGACTGACTGGTTACGCCTCATTTGAACACTTTGACATCGAAATTTTTGTTTTGCTTGATAATGCCTCTTTTTTGCTAATTTTTGAAGTAACACACTATTGCTCCTGATAAGTTTGTTCTCTACATTAATTAAATCTGAAGCACTATCCATTTTGTGCACAAGCACATCAGTTACAGGATTACCATAACAAGCAGACGCTATAGAATTTCTTGGTGTTATGAAAGTAGCCTCGTCAGAATAAGAGGATTTATGATGAGATGGAACATCTAAATTGGAAAATTGATAGTTGTCATCATAATCACCATCATCAACTTCATGGGGTTCTTGGTTGATATCTAAATACTCCAAAGATAAATCTGGAACGTTATTGTGCTGCTTTCTATCTGAAGAAAGTCTTTCAACTTTATTGAGCGTATTGTTTGTACGTGGTGGCGGTTTCTTTTTGGCAAAGGCACTAATAATAAATTTCATAACATGACTTTTACTGTCACTTGTCACAATGTCAGCAACAGAATTTTTTGGTTGGTGGTCAAGATGAGGACTTGGCATTGATTTAATATTGGGTTTAGTGTCTTGCTGATTGGAATTCTCATTTCGTTTGTCAGTTTCCCTTTTGTTGTTATTTCTAACTACTGTAATAGGTGTTGTAGTTACATGGTAATTTGAAATTTCAGTTTCATGATATTCGGATATTTTTTGTAAGTTGATTTCTTCATCTAAAGCTTTGGTAGAATCAACAGTATGAGTTGATGCTATATTTGCATTGCTTACCGAAGATATTGCTCTGTTCATATTTTCATCATAGTTTGGAAACATGTTGGTTTTTGATAAGCGTCTAACTATGGAAAGCATGAAGCTGGTATTACTACTTTCTTCTTTTAAGTCATCTTGCTTGTGAACATCATTCGATGAGGTTGTAGTAGATGATAGTGATGATAAACTTTCTGCATCTATACCTGTCATAGCATGCTCTAAATATTCTTCTGAAAGAATATCACTCTGTACTGATCCTTCCTTTACTAACCGTTTTTTAATATTAGAACTGCTGTTGAGCATACTACTCTTGTTAACATGTGGGGGTGATTGGAGTGCTGATTCTATGTTTCTTTCTATTGATTTGGATGTTGAGGGAATAAAATTAGGCTTAGATGATTTTTTAGTGATTGTTACATCTCGAATAGATGATGTGATTGCTTCTATTGATTTTGTTGTTTCTGTGGGTTTTGATTTAGATGTTTTAGTGGATTCTATTATTCTGTTGGGCTTTGATTCTGTTGTTCTGTTGGGCTTCGATTCTGTTATTTTGGTGAGTTTTGATTTAGATGTTTTGGTGAGTCTTGATTCAGAATTTTTCGTGGAGGTATTCATATTTTCAGATGATGTTTTAATACCATCTGCATCTGTGGGAAGCAATGCCGGAGGTGTATTCACTTTTGCGACAATATATCTTTGCATAGAATTTGATGATTTGTTTGTACGATTTGATTTATGCTTTGTAATTGTTTTCTCTTTATTTCTAAACTCGCTTTTGGAAAATTTAGTTTTATAATTATAAGACTTTTCTACTGTTTTTTGTTTTCTTTTGTTCTTTGACTGAATTTTGTCTCCCTGGTCATTCTTATCGTCTCTTTCTAAGTCACTAGAAGACTTTTCTCCACGGAGTACGCCCATAACTGAATGAAATGATGCAGAAAGATTTCTATCAAATTGACCCATTGATATGGCAGCTAATTGCTTGAGAGCATTGCTTTTATGATGATTTTTACTTTTCACATTTGTATGTTGTACACTGATTTTTGGCACTTTCAAAACTCTGCTCGAGCTTTCTGTTTGAACTGAGGAACTCACAGAGGACTTTCTAAGAGATGATTGAGGAAATTTCTCTGATGAACTCATTGAAGATCGTCTGGAAGCTGAGTGAGGATGATTATTAGTATTTGAAAGTTCATTTTCATCACAGATTGGCTCTTTTTCTAAGCATACTTCAGGTACATCATCAGGAATAGCATCAGGAACACTAAGAGTTGTTTCCATTGCATCTTTTTTAAATAGTGATTCTTTCCCTCGATTTTTTATAGAATTTGTCTGCCTTCGTTTTGATTTTTTCTTTAGTTTTGTTTTATTTTGAATCTGATGTGTATCAGTACTACTCTTTTCTTTTTCTTTTACGTTTTGTCTATTGGGACTGGATTTTATTTGCAAATTTTGTATTCTTTCAGCAAGAGTTGGCATATTATTTGTTGGTAACTGTGCATTCATAGCTTTACCATCATTAGTGTTTGTTAAAATCTGTTTTTTTTCCACTCTACTCTTTACAGGAATGTCTTCCATTTGGTAAACAAAAGGTCTCTCTTCACTAGATTCATCTGATGTAGAATTAATTTCACATTGAGGAAATTGAAACATTTTGGAGCTTGATCGAGAGTCACTAGAATATTCGGTATCTTCATAAATCTCTGTATCAGCATAAATATCACTACTATGAACACTGTCAGCAATAGATTCAACATCTGCATCTACATCCTCATTCTCATCAATATCATTTGTGAGCATATTTTGGAACATCCACAATGAATCCATACCTAACTGTGGATAAGGAATTAGATAGTTCACTAAGGTTGTTGCTGTTTGGAGTGGTGGCCTTTTGTGTTCATGTTTGACATAAGGATCTTCATAAACAAATGAATCGTTGTCCCAACTATCCGTTGACTCTCCACTACTGTTCTTTGGTAATTCTAATAAATCATGTGGAATCAGAAAAAGGTGTGATTTAAAACCAAGCAATATTGTGCCATCTTTATCCATGAAGATACTATGACATAGAGACTTCTCAAACTTGATCTCTTGAAGTAGGATTTTTTCACAATTCCATACTCGAACATACTCATCATCACCACAGGAACAAACTATTTCTTTCTCTTCAAGGATATCAACACTCAAAATGGATCCAGAGTGATCTTTTGTGTAAACTAAATCAGTAGAGATGTCGTTGAAGTTTAGTGATGAATCCTGGCAGTTGACTTTAGCATGCCTTTTGATGTGTAAAATTCCATCTGAACATCCAACAGCAAAAAAAAGAACTTTTGAAGCAATTGTAGTGTAGTTTATGGGAATTGCAAATTCTTGCAGTGGCATAAAATCAACAGCATCCCAAATTTTGAAGAGCAAACCATCAATCGATTTGATCAACGTTGAAATTTGTGTAACATAAGAGTACTGAAAGACATCTACTTCAATCACAGGACAAGTTTGGTGTGCCTTGAATGATGAAGACACAAAACCCTCAATGGCTGGATCAAGGTAATAAACACTTCCATTTGACATACCACACAATAGAAAGCTAAAGTGTTGTATAGTCATATGCTCTTCATTGGGTGTGGTTTTTTTAAACCGAGTATGTTGAGAAACTGTAGACAAACAATTACATTTGATGTTTGCATCATCTCGATTTAAACTGAATGAACTTTTCCCAAAGATATCTACAACAGTTTCAGCTGACATATTTGCATCTCCTGGAGCGCCACGATTCAAGTAATTCTCGATGATTTCTGGAATGTTCCATATTGCAACTCTTGTAGCTGGATCTGTTCTCACGCTGTATATCCACAATTCAATGTTCTTGAATAATAAGTAAACAATATTTCCAACTCGATCATATGCTACCGAAAGCACCTCATCAAGTACTGACATTTCTGGTGGAGGTAAAACAGTACACTTCTTTTGACCAGTTTGTTTACTGTATAGACGAATGCTATGGTCAGTGTTACAAGCTACGATATGACAGGTTTTTTTGTTCTCTTTAGGGGTTACTTTTAAAGATTTCACAGGACATCTAACAGTGCCCCAAAACTTGAATGTGTAATTCAAATCAAATAATTGTATGGACTTATGTGAAGCACAGTAGAAAATGTTATGGGAACGTAACTTCATCCAATACACTCCATCACTAAAAACATTAATGCTATACAGTTCTTCAAGCATGTGCAACGAGAACAGCTTTATAGTACCATCCATTGAAGAAGAAATAAACATATTACCATCATTGGGATGGATGAGTATAGATGTAACAACACGAGAGTGATTTAGTAATGTAGTTACCAGTCCACCTGATGTACTATAAATGTTGATTTGTCCATTTAAAGAACCAATTATCATAACGTTTGCATCACTTGAATATGCACATACCGATAAATACATAGAGCTTGTATTTTTGAGGTGAAACAAACAGCAGCCTTCCATATCATAACAACAAACATCATAATCGCAGAGTAAATAAATACGCTGTTGTTCTTCATCAACTATTGCATTACTTACCAACGAAGACGCAGGTGTTGGAAATTCTCGTTGAAGTGACAGTCCCTGTGACCTTACACCGTTGCTGAGCAGTGAATACTTCCAAAATCGTAAGTGATTGCGTCCAACAGTTATTAGCTCCTTAGATTGTTCATTATATAGTATACAGGAAATAGAATTCCCATCACTTTCTCTAGAGTAAATTTCATTGAATGCCAAATTGAATACTTTAAGTTCATACTCTTTTGAAAGAGCAAAATAGACATTATAAGTGCGACAATATATAATATCTCTTATAACACTACTTTTGTAACCTGCAAACTCTAGCAATCGTCGTGTTGAATTGCAAATGATATTTTTAACCCAACTTGTCACTCCTCGAGAATCAACAATAATATATTCATTTGTTTTGTTATTAAATGTCAATGCTTGAATTTCACAGCGCTTTGACGCATGCGTGTATATACCATTTGACTGAAAGCCATAAGGTGTGGTAACATAATTTCCAGTGCATTCATCTTTTTCATCAATGCTTGATTCATCAGTATCCATTCAAGAACTAAAATATAAACAATTACAAGATGATTACAATTGTAACAGCTTGTACATTGGTAACACTTTACTTTGAATTAAATAATAGAGGGAAACAACAAAGTTATAGATACATCCTTTGCTTATTACATTGACGACATTTTGAGTGATCCCTGACCATGTTCAAGTTAATATTTTTTACCAAAATTTCCACTTTTATACAAAATAACATAATGAACAATAAATGTTATATAAAATAATAAAGTTAGCAGTCCAACTCTACTATAAATGTACTAGTGCCTGCATTGGATGGGCAAGAATGTTAAATCAAAGTGACCGTATTGAAAGTAGCCCGCCAAACCAAGCAAAAGTTCAACCTAGCACATAGAAAAGATTCACAAACGCACATTATACATCACAGTACTAGGAACTAGAATTAATTACAGTATGCTGTAATACATATTATATACATAAGCTAATTAAACACATTGGCTAAATGCATACGTTATAGCCACATACAATGTGAACTAGCTATGTGCACTTGCTATATATACTTGGTGCTTATGATCTGGAGGTTCCCGGTTTACTACCATGCTAGGGTAAAAAATTTGAGTCACACCCCTGGAAACACTGCTGTCTTCCCGTTCCCCTGTAAAATGGTTCCAGCCATATTTCAGGGTGAAAGGTAGATTGAGGGTTGTATGACAATCAGTAAGTATTTTGTGTGTGTGTGTAAAAGAATGACTTACAATATGATTTACATCATTTTTATAGTATATAACATATATGTCAAGTATGAGCTGTCACAATATATATTCTATGTTTTCAAATTCATCTTGTGATTTGTTAAACACTTAGAAAGGTCACGTGATTGTATTATGCAGCGCCAATGGTATCAGTTATTATTATACAACCTATATAGATCTTCTCTTTCATTGGAGTTTATTTAACTTTGATATCAAAATTTCTGATAAATATTTGCTCTAATTTGCAGATTCGTATCATCTTTATGTAAGAAAGGAAATATTTTGAATTGCCCCCCTCCGTTAGTTCTTATGCTGTTCAATGTTTAACTTTTTGTATTCAGGCTGTTTTATATGCTTTCTATAGACTCTAACTCTATTGCGTTTATCGCTGTCTCTATGTATTCATTGTGACACCCTGGGCAATCACGGCATATATCAAGTATGAGCTGTCGCTCCAAGTTATTTTAGATTTAGAAGTTAAAATTAATGTTTGCATTTTTAAAAATGTGTAATTTTTGCAAAAGTAAATAATACAACAATTGCATTGTGGCTCTTCAAATTTAAACACTCCGACTTCTTTATTTTCTTTAAACTGTGCTTTTGTTAGCAACCACTTTAAATTAGGTGTCTGACATTGCCTATGGATTAGTGTTAAAACCATTCATTTTCAAGTATTTTACTGCTTGTTTTACGACTTTGTGATTATTTATTTCAGATTATTTATGTTGTTATAAATGGGAATGAATATAATGAAGACGTAGTTACTTTAACAGCAGTAAAATCTTTGAATTTAACAAATATATGTACAAAAAGTCTCGTCAGTAGTATGTATAAAAAGGTTTGGTTGTGATTAAGTTACTAAAAATTTGAGGGTTGTCATGGTGATGTATATATTTATAAATGTGTTAACGATTTAATTAAAATGAATCTCCTTCGTGGATAGTATCTAGTGTTAATCTCTACAATTATTATTATAGTAAACAATACAACTAGTAAATAATTAATATCGACAGGGTTTGTTATTGAAGCGTGTACATATATATACCAAAGAAGTTGTGTTACTAAGAAGTTGCGTTTACTGTTGTGTTATCAATTGTGGTGTTATATATCAAGA
>JAULBZ010003604.1:0-16088 GCA_032360805.1 Neoturris breviconis
CCGATCTGTTTATTCTAGCGTCTTTATTGCAGACTTTAAACAAGTTTTACCCACAGGGCTTATAAATATATTTCTGAATTTTCAATTTATGAATAAATTACTGATTGTTGATAGTGAAACTCAAGAGATGTACATACATGAAATGTAGTAAAGTTGACATAGCATGCTAATCACTGGAAAAGTTATGGAGTGTAATGAACTTTGTTTGTGTCACAGGAATACAAGGTGTACGAGATTTCATGCTCAATGCAATTTTTGGTGCAGGGCAGGCACACGACACAAGCGTGCGCCTAATTTTTGAAGTCCTGCTTCCAAATGTCATTTATATGTTATGTAGAAAGGTTTTAGAACAGTTTTGATGTATTCTTTTCACAGCGGAGCAGGCTTTCAGAGTTCTTTTTAAAACACAACGTAAACAATCATACACAAATTTTGAACAAAGGAACTAAATGAACAAAAAAACCCATAAAATTAAAGTGCATCTATGTTTTACTTTTCAAAAAAAATATGTGCACGTATGTTCTATTTTATGAATAAAACGCATCGCGCATTGCAGTTTTCTTCATGTTACACTACAATTTTTTAATGATTTCTTTGAAATTCTCTGAAAAAAACATTGAAAGGTGGGAAGTTAGTAGGGCTTGTTTCGGTACTTTTTGGGTTCTAGATAATGCGTTTCGGTTTCTTAGGGATAGTTAGTTACCTTATCTAAACTTCGTTTTGGGTATTTTTCTAGCTGAAGTTTTTAAACAAAGTGATGTCTACGAAAAGAAAAACAAGTGCACTTGAAAACAACACAAGTAAAATATGAACTTCATAATAATAGTAGTTGGATAGGCTAAACACTGTACTGTTTCACCTTGCACTGGAACACTCATCAACTCCTGATAAAACTCTATGTGATAAGTAATTTTGGACATGACAGACAAGGAAGTTAAGACCGAGAAATTCATGCAATGCTACGAAGCTTAACCATCGTGTTTGGGGTTCACGATTTAAACGTCCCCCACTGCTCTATGTACCTGCTAAAACACAGCGCAGCAGGCTTCCAGAGTTCTTTTTAAAATACAACATAAACAGTCGTACACAAATTCTGAACAAAGGAACTAAATGAACAAAAAAAACCCATAAAATTAAAGTGTGTTATGTGACAAAGTCATGTTGAAAAATAAAATAAAAACACAAGTGTTTTTATCGACACATCCGTATAGCTTTCGACCTTTACTTAGGTCATTATCAATACTGCGTTATACAACGAAATTCAAAAACTTATATACAATTATTTTAAAAAACTTTACCAAATAAGGTAAGATGACAGTGCAAAAAATAAATCTACAATTCCAATCAAAATTAAATACACAATTACATTTTTTCTATTTCAACCTTGTGTATTTCACTCAAAAGTGGAGACTACATTTTTACATTCAAATTTTGGTTAAAGGGAACCCGAGGTGAAAAAACATGTTCCTCTAAAAATAAGTGTTTACCTTGTTAAATTCATCTACCATATCTTTACATGCCAAATCAATAAAGTTCTCAAGTAATATATATTTTTGTTTTCTTCCCTCATTTGTGGCAGCCATTATTCATGAACTTGCTGACAACTTTTCAACTCTTGGTCTTAGTCTTTTCGACCGCGCAAGATCTCTGCGCCTCATTGTACTTTCTTTATAAACAAACTATGGCATGTTTATTTCAGAAACAATAAAAAATTAAATTAATATTATCAATTATTATTATTCCCTCCACCTCTGAAATTTTCAATAGTAACACCTATTTACAAAGAGGGTAGTAAGTTAAATGCTTCAAACTATCGACCTGCTAAGCCTCACTTCACGTCTAATTAAAATATTTGAAAAGGTTTTACGCAACCAATTGGTTCAGTTTCTGGAAAAAAATGACGCATTCAATCCTGGTCAACTTGGATTTAGAATGGGTCGATCTTGTTTGTCATAGCTCTTAGCACAGTAAGATTGCTTAATCAATCTGTTAGAAACTGGAAATAATGGAGACATTGTATATATACCTTGACTTTGCAAAATCATTTAACAAAGTGGACCAGGACATATAATTAAAAAGATGAAGGATTTGGGAATACAATCCAAGGACCTCCAATGTTTTAAGCAGTTCCTGACCAACAGAAAACAAAGTGTCAATGTTAATGGTGTACTCTCCTATTCTAAACCTGTACTAAGCGGAGTTTCTCAAAGTCGTGTACTAGGTCCACTCTTTTTTCTCATTATTGGACATGTTGATACAAATGTTACTCATGCTGGATTAAGATCATTTGCAGATGACACCCATGCCACAAAAAGCGTTTAAAATGTGAAAGACGCAACACAGTTACAGGAATACCTTAATGAAGTATAGATTTGCGCAGATAAAAATAACATGAAATTTGACAAGAAATTTGAGATAATGAGATATGGAAAAAACGATATCACTAAAAGCTGCTTATCATCAAGCAGAAATATTATTGATGAAAAAACAGAAAGACTTCTGTGTCATTTTGAGCAATGACTGCCTTTTTAAATCTCAAATCACTAAAATAATAGAAACTGCAAAAGTTAATGTATCATGCAAAATATAGAACCATATAGTGTATTATGTGCTAAAGAGTTAACTTCAAGCTTGAAATAATGAAGCATTACAAGCTGAAAAGACTAACCTTGAAGAGATGAATTCAAATATTATTTGCTTCAGCATACTGTATAATCTTATCTGACAGTGAGTCTCTTTTGCAGGGTTTGAAACATTCCCATTATTCATTTGATGACTTACCCTAGGTAATCTTCTGAAATGTGATAAATATATTGACTATTTTATTATTATTATTATTATTTACGAATATTTATTTACAGGATAATCCGTCAGTTAAAGATATAAATGCAGTTACTGTTGTCAATAGAGTCCTGTATTATAAATAAATAGTTAGTAAAAAGTGCATAAAAGTTTATATAAAAATTGTACTTTCCAGGCACATCATGGTCAAACGACGTTGGAATAAGGAAGATTAACGTTATTCCAATGACACATGACAATGATGATACTTTTAATAATCCTGGAAATAAATGTTGGTTTTAAGTATAGTTTTTAACTTTAAATTAAAAACTATGCTAAAAAACAGTTCTCCACTCGATGTCTGGCATGTAGGCTTTATTATTAAATTAGTTGAGGAATGAAATTGAGGTATATTTTGCTGAGTATTCTTTTAAACTAAAGCAAAATTATAACTAAAATTAATTTTTAACAAATGTTTTTGTCATGATCAAAAAGGTTCCTCCTCTTTCTGTTCAAAGCAATGCAATTTTATAACACATGTTTGAAAAATATTTTAAAACATAATAACGTTAATGTGTAAGTACATAACAGATGGAATCGTGCAAGCCACAAGATAACACTCAGACATCACCTGTGGAGGAGTGTTATTTGAGTACGCTTTTCAGCCGCATTAATAAACACTCCTCTACAGGTGATGTCTGACATTTATCTTGAGACTTGATCATGATAACATCTTGGCCAATGCATTAAGGCATGGTCCCCACCAGTGCAAATTTATTAATTATAATGATGTCATGACATCATCAAGACAAAACAGGTGGTGCAAAATTTGGCAAAAAGAAAGCTGTTTTTCAAGCAAAAAAATAATGAGAAAAAATGATTTTTAATTTTCTTTTATCACCGGTCAAATATATAAGTTTTTTCACTTATCTGTAGTGAGTATCTGGGAAGAGGGTTGATGCCACTTAAAAAGGTGATGTAAAAAGGTAGGGGAAAATTCATCTAAAACTTTTCGTTTTGGTCAGGAGGTGTAGTGTAGTTAGAATTTTCAATTGCAAAATAAAAAATATCATTTCAGAAGAAATCTTTCAATTATAAAGTGATAACACAGATATGATCTTCAACCCCATTTCAACTGAGATATTCTAATTCTTCCGGAGTTGTTCATTGAGTGGCTGCTCCAAAAATAATATATGCTTTTAGTATTCAATAGCAGTTTGGGTCTCCTATTTATTAGAGTCCTAGGTATTGGGTCATGAGTAGAACTTCTCTACTTTTTCCAAGCCTTGGGGGTCATCTTGTATTTCAGATCCTAGGTTCCAGGGCCCACCATAGTGTGCAGAGGGGTTCCAGGTCCCACCTAAAAAATCAACTCCCACCTAGAGTAGAATCCCCCACCTAGATCTTAATTGAGCAGGTCCCATCTCAAAAATATGCCCCCGCCTAAAAAACGGTGTTTGCAGAATTCCCACCAGAAAAAAGTATTTTTCAATATAACACAAAACATCAGTTCTTTTTTTACTCTACAAAAGTAACTAACAAATATAATAACTTTTCAACTAAAGCCAGGGATTCCACCATGTTATCCCTGCTAAAACCACTAACAGCAGATCTTTTTTTCTCACTTTTTGACAGTTTCTCTAGTAACATAGGAAAACTTAAAAATGTGGTAAAAACAATTCCAATGCCTTAACTGAAAACCTAAAAATCCGGATCTAACATAATACACATACAGTAACCTGGTAAAATAACACACTGCTTTAAAGCCGATTTACACGCAAGTCACTGTTTTTGTTTGTTTATATTTGCAAAATAACATACAGTGTTGCAGTGTAACTGGACCTTTCAAACCCGATTCGACAATTACAATGCAATGGTGTGTAAAATAAAAAATAAAAATTAAGAAAAAATAAAAAATTTATAGTTACAATACAATGTCTTCCTTTGAAATCCAAGAGCAGTTTTTTTAGATGGGAACATTCTAAGTCCCACCTTCTAAGTCCCACCTAAGATATTTAGATCCCACCTTAACTTGTATCCCCCACCTGAAATCTTAATTTTTCTAAGTCTCACCTGAAGTTTTGGGCTCCAAAAGGGTGCTTGTATCCCCCACCTGAAATCTTAATTTTTCTAAGTCTCACCTGAAGTTTTGGGCTCCAAAAGGGTGCTACCCCCCCCCAGCAGAGTTTCCAAATTTTCAGATTTCAGGTGGTCCTAGGAATTGGAACCGGTCCCACCTATAGAGTCCTGGTGGATCTCACCTAAGTTGCCCATGGTCTTGTGTCCTGTACAATTTTTCACTATTTCAAGCTGTCATTAAGACATGAGTTATTGCTCTCAAGTTAAGCTTGGTAGAGCTCACATCTAACTTCTCTGCTCAGCTTTTTATTTTATAGTGTCGTTACTTACTTAACCATTTTCTGCAATATATTTATACTGAAACTTTGATTTCTAAAAATGCTAATGTGAATACATTTATCAAAGCTATCTGCCATGTGTGATGTGTGCTATTATTTTGGTGATGGAGATGTATATTTATTTAAGAGAGTCTTGCCTATACATGACTGGAGGCATTTATTTGAAGGGAGATTTAAGGTACTCAATGTATTCAAGGTACTCAATGTATTCAAGGTACCACTCGTCTACAGTGATTATTTGTCTTTTTTCTAGCACCTCTATAATATTTTAGTATTGTGTCATACAGTGTTTAAAATAAGAGCAAGTTTTTGAACAAATTCCTCCTCCACAGTGATTTTTTGCTCTTATTTTGACCACAGTCATACTGTTTAAATACTTCCAATGAATCCGCTGGTCATTTTTTCTAAATAAAATATCCCCATATTTTCATTTCACACACTGTTAGTATATTATATGAATTTATTGTTAGACGTACATATCTTCCATAAATGAAATCATTGCATTGAAAAGTTTCAATTTGGTTTGAGGTTGTGATTCTTGAAAACTCTACACAGAGTTTTCTATTCACAATATTGTCAGCAGAATCAGCTACATGTATTTCAGCATCCGATAATCTTTCAGAACAACAATCGACTCTATTGTAGATGGTCACACTGTTGACTAAAGCTCTTTGTTGTAAGTCGATTCGTATCCAGTTGCCTGTACCAATATTAGTATGTGTGCAACCCCCACCTGAAACCTTCCACATTTGATTTGTATTTCCATCAACGGCATAACTGGGATGTTGATTAGCTGTTGATGATTCAGCTGCTGGTTTTCCTTGTGATAACAAGATATCTTCCTTGCGAACTAAAGTAGAAAACAATGGTGTGATAGGTGAATAAATTTCTTCTGCCCTAGTTGATACGTATCAATAAATTCAGGTATATCAAAAGACTAAACAATCATCAAAATGTTCAAAAAATGTTTCTAAACAAATGTAAACCCCTGTGGAATAAAACCTCTAAGATAAATAAGCAAATATGATTTTTAGCCTGCCAAGCTAAGTTTGCATGGACTATTGCTATTACCTTACATTTACATCCACTTTTGTTACTAGAATATCTTCCTGAATTGAAATTTACAATCTTGAAATTTGGTACCAGCATTCAAGGCTGCATTTTAGAAAAACTCATTGAAATATTTTCTATTTCGTCCATTCAGAAGCGAATGTCTGACAAAATCTGGTCCATTTCAGTCATGCTACCATGTCATCAGAATATTTGTTCAGTGCTTGCAATAAAATAATCACTGGAGGAGTGATCTTTGAGCGTTACTTCAGGTTTTGTAGCCTGAGGTTATGCTTAAAAACACTCCTCTGTAGTGATTACTTATTAAAAAATCTTACATGCATCATAGTGTCTAAAACCAACAGCAGAAATATAAGTTGGGGAATCCGATGCATCTTTTACCAGTAAATTACATAGCATTGGTTTATTTGCAATATTTATATTGAATGATTTACATTGATTATTCCTCAAACAAAATTGAGCACAATATCGAACATTTGTTACTTCATGTTGTATCAATGCTGCATGGGATAGGTACTTGTCTTCGTATAATTTAACAAATAAACCATACCGTCTTGTTGTTTTACGTGTAATATCATCAGTATTTACAAAGGTATATAACACCAACAAATTTATTATACACGATTTCATCTTTGGTGCTGTAAGCTAAACAAGAATACACTATGTTTGATACAGTGCTGCGGAGAAGTCTTTGTTTTAGCTACAGGTTATAAAGCTTGAAGTTTACTCCCCCACCAGTTAGCATTGGTTCAACCATAAAAAAAAAAAAAATTATCTTTTTTTCTAGTTATGTAAAATCAGAATATGATTAACATAGGACCTGATCCTATAGACGTTAAATGCCCTATGGTTATGCGTAATAGTAACCAATCATAACTCATAGTGACAATTGACATAACATGTATTGAGTGATAGTAGTAAAATGACAAAACAAAATTAATTTATTTAATCTGAAACATAAACTTCAAATTAGAATTAGAACAACAATCGGAAATATTAAATGTTTTATCTCAATTTGTCAGAGTTAAGAAGTTTAGGCTTTTTATTCAAAAGATTGTTTCTTATGTGCATTGTTCTCATCAATTTTTAATTTCATTTTTTTATAGAAGCTAGAAATAGTTTATGGTTTTCCATGATGTTTCTACTATACAATAATCTATAGATATATAAGTTTACATCATATAGATTACATAAATCTAAATTTTCATTTTCAGTAGCTTCAAGCTACAAAGCATGCAGCTATGTTTTGTATAGAACTTTTCACAAGTGTTTCTTAACTCCATAAACCCAGCACAATGTAACAGCCAAAATATAATTGTTGTAAAATGTTACCAAATGTTTATATTAGATTTAACAAGAGAATAAGTATAAGTGTCTATGAGAAGGTAACCAAATCGTTACCAATGTATTAAGTTTAACTAGAGAATAAGTCACCACAGTCTTTAAGTAACATAGCTATTAATAACTTACTCTTCTTTTTCTTGCTCAAGTTTCATTACTAAAGTTTATGTTTTGAGCCTCTGTTTATTATTAAATTTTTATTTTTTGTTTAAATAAATCTGGCAAGGGAGTCATTCAGTTGCCCAAATATAATTTCAGTGGTTCAGTGTTCTTAGTTACATGTAAACCATTGATGGGGATTTGGATATTGATACACAAAAAAACAAAACCATTTCAAAGAATACAAGGAAGCTTGTGACTATGTAAACCTAAAAGGAAGATCTTAATTGCGGACAGTCTTTTGGTATGACCTTGTATAGAAGTTAAATACTTATTATACTTTAGATTAATAAAATACAAAAAATGTCACAAGCCTTTAATTTTGCGAACGATGTTATTGACGAAGCCAATTTGTTGTCTTTTCAAAGCATGGATGAAAAAAAGGAACAAATAAAAAAGGGATATGGTAAGCAAGCCTTAACATAACTGTCGGATATCACCTGTGGATGAATGTGAATTTTTAGTCCGTCAAACAGAGTTCAGATGGACTATTACTGTCACTTTGCGGCAGCATCAACAGCGTCCCAATTTTCTTAAGAGACCATGTTCCCAAAGTGCTAACATTTTGAAATTTGTAACCAGCATGCAAGGCGATATTTTAGAAGGACTCGCCAAAAATGTTTGATTTGGTCCACTCTGTCCCAAGTTTTGAGCAGTAAGCGTCCAAATTGCGTTTTAAGTCCAATGGACGGAAAAGGTGTGGTACCATATCCTGAGATTTGATTATGGCATTCTAAGCAATATACAAGACAGTTTTCAAAGTTTTTAAAATTTTCTAATCACACGCGCAAAATAGGAAATTGTAATTTACACGTGTAATGGGTCGCACGCAAGCCTGTACAGTGTGTGTAATGTTATATGTTTGGTATATATATCAAGTCTTTTATAGCACAACTAATACTATAACATAGGTGTATTCTCTATCAACTTGATCTGGAAATGGAGTGGCGCCCTCCCCTACCCTCGTGGTAGAAGCTAATGAAAGAGGAGCCTTTGGGTCGCCTCTGACTGCGGTTGGCCAACTTACTTACTTACTATTCTCTATATTTTATTTGGTGTTTACATAATGTTTGTATGTAATTCATATCCACTGTGGAGTAGTGATTTTTGAGCACTGCATGATTTGAAATTTCACTACTCCTTCACAGTCATTTGATATAATTTTACCTTGATGAAGGTGTTCTAATTGTTTATTTGAACTGAAACCTTATCAACTTAATAAGGACATGAAATCCTATTGCCATGTACAATGTATGCAAATCATATTTATGTGCGTAGGTTTAACTTTCACTTAGTTTGGTTGACTACTTGCAATACCATTGATTGTTGAATATTGACAATTTTTGTTTCTTTAACCTTACCAAAGAAGTTGGTTCTGGAACGAAATTTTGAGATGATCCCTTTAAATGGTTTAGATACTTTCAATCTCATTCACGTTCACACTTCTTTATTATACTTTAACCTTATCTAAGGTGCCTTAATAAGGTTACATACTTTTACAGGTAATGCAGATTTTACTTTTTTATCATATTCATCAAAATTAGCACCATGCTTGAAATAAATCTAAAAGTTGTTCATTGGGAAGAGATGAAAACAAGACTTTCAATAAGGAGCCTAGCATAGCATGTGACTTGTTGGATTCGCTTGACGTACCAAAATATAAAATATATATAAGAGATATACCTTGTTTCCGAGAAAATCTGCAAATATGCGTGTTGATAAGATGTTTCTGCAGAGATTGCAAATAAACACTATCTGTAATGCAGTGTGTTCTTTCATTGAACCAATTGTTGTTCATTGAGTGCTTCAGATTCATTCTTGCAACATTTTAATTTTAGAAAAATGGAACCGAAAAAAAAAACGAAGGAGGAAATCAAATCCAAACAAAGTGCAAGTAAAAACAACAAAAACGAAAATCGATGAACGGTAAAGTGTTCTTCTGTTATGCTACAGAAACTGTCCATAACTGTCCATCATCCTCCCATATATTCAAATTTAATTTAATTCAGTTAGTTACATGAAGCAAACTGTGAGATTGTTTTTTATGGTAGCACTCTTTTAGTAAACTCAAAAGTTGTCTGCACAATATAAGTGGAAATGTATTAAGCAATAAGAAATTTAACGAAGAAAGATTTTGAAAAAAAGCTAATCATGTTAAATAATTTTGGTTTCAGTACGGTTAAAATGTTGAGAGAACCAGAGGTGGATATATTGATGGCCCTTGCTAAAATTGATGATAAAATAATGGTTGAAAATGATTTTGTTGGGGCAGCATTCGAACTTTTAATGGGCAAATATTGGGCCAAACCAAGTACAGACTTTTCTTGTCGTATATGCAATTATATTGAATTTCCTGATCAAAGTGGATTGGATGCTCATAACTCATCTGTGCAGCATAAGGTAACAATGATTGGTTTATTTAAACCAAAGTAACCAATTACAAGCTCATTGAAATACCACTATTCATTTTCTCTGAAACAAATCTTAAAATTAAAATGTAGCTTCGCCAATCAAAATTTTGGATATTACTTTTACAGCAGAGGTAGCAGCGTCACGAGAACATAGGATATGAATGTCAATTTTGGAATATTTGAAATGTCTATTATTGTGTAAGGGTAGCATCAATGGAATCCTTGCGCTTAACTTAGAATCTAACCTGCAATTGTCAAGACACACTGTAATGATATAATGCCACATTAAGGAGCCATCTCTAAAATTCGTTTTAAAAAGCAGATATGTTAGAAGCTTTAAAGAAGTCAAAATAAATCTACGATGAAGAGTATTAAGTCAACAATCTTGCAATTGATTGGTTTCTTTGGTACGATTGCAAGATTGTTGATTCAGCACTCTTCACCTGGAAACGAATTTTTGAGATAGTCCCTAACCAGATTATACCGCATATATAACTCCTAATTGTTATGATTACGAGCGGAAATTAATTGAATGTAAATACCAGAAGTGCTACCATTTTAAAAGTTGGTATCACCATTCAATATTTCTGTAGTACATGCAAAAGCATATGAGGTATATGAGGTGTGGTGTATTCTATAATGTATAACATTTTAATCGTACCTGGAATTTAAATAAAACAATTCCTTATGAACTTATGCATGTATTATTTTTCTTTTTTGTGCCTAGACTCACCTTCACCATTATGATATAGCATTTTGTTTATCCTGTCAAGTGCATAATATAGACGAAGATGGCATGAAGACTCATGTACAAACACATGGACATATTGTGGTAAGAACAAGGGGAAGACTACCATGTCTAAACACAATTCCATGTATGAAGTTTGAATGTGAAATTTAGCGTAATTACTTGCACAATGTATACAACAAGTAACCACTATTAGTATAGTGATTTTTGAGCATAGTTTTCTAGGCAGCAAATTCTGACACTATGCTCAGCACTCCTCCATGGTGATTATTTGTTATTATTTTGAGCTCTAGTATGTTTGCTGGAAATAAATGATCTAGGCTGATATGCATAACATTTTAGTAAGTGCAGATTCATGTTTCTTTTGAAAATGTGCAACCAAAAAGCGATTCAAACTTCCTCCAAAGCCTATGGAACCTTTAGAGAAGCCTTTGAACTGCTTTTTGTTGCTTATCCTGTGCTTATCCTGTGCATCAAGCAGGAAGAATATAATGTCACAATAAAGCGTAATACTTTATTGTATGCAAGTATCTGTTTTTATTGTCGTTCTTTTATTTCACTTTACAGTTGTCTAAACTATTGAAGGAAACTGAAGAAATTGCACGGATATACTTCCAAACGCATCGACAGAAAACTAACCATGTGCCAATAGAATGTAAGTAATGCCAATGATAGTGTTATTCTCATACTGTCAGGTATATTTCAAAACTTAAATTCTGCAAGTCTAGTTCTTAGCCGACAAATTCAGCAGCGGTAGTCTAATTTTTATTAGTCTATGTTCTTGTTATGTGCTACCATTTTGAAATTTGATATTAGTATTTTGAGAGTATTTACAGTTCAAGCGTGTAACATATTTTTAATGTTTAACTTTATAGTTTCCTTCAACTATCATATGTTACCTCCAAAGGAAAAAGTGTATGCAAAAGCACTTATTAAAGATGGTAATGATCACTTAGTTTGCATTACTTTAGTAGCGTAATTTAAGTAGAGTATTTTGGTAGCATATTTTAGGGTAAATAAATTGGAAAATCATGCAAAAATATTCACTAAAAAGTTTCTCATTATCAATATAAACCAATGTTCAAAATTTCAAAATTATTTCTCTTTGTAAACAGAAGGTATCATATTTTCAACGAATTGAACTGAAAGCTGACCCGCCAAAATAAAAAAGGTTAAAATAAAGACTACCTTGGGTAATATAGGCCGGTCATCACTGTGGAGGTGGCTGAATGAAAAATCTCTTTTTTACTGTGATAACCAGCATTAGGAAAATACCTGTTCAAAGTTAAATTTAAAGAAAGAAAATAAACACAATTTTTAATATAAACAGAGGAACAAACAAGCAAATCTTTTTTGATCGCTATTTGATAAAAACACTTGCATGTGTAATTCTGTAGTAAGTAAAAGGTATTTAGATGATTAGATATTTTTGATCATCCGAGATTGAAAACTATTGTTATGTATGAAAATATTTCAGCTTAATAAAGAAGTAATATGTTGGAGATTGTACCCAAACTGAAACTGAAATATCAAGATTTTTCATGTTGCTTAATTTAATTTTTTAGCTCACCATACGGAAATTGGCTGGGTTATTACTGTCATTTTGCAGGTGTGGCAGACCATTAAAATTTAAAAGGCTTTATCAAATCATGTTCTCAAAGTGTTACCATTTAGAAATTTGATACCAGCATGAAAATGTTACAACTCATGTAAAACTTTCTATGTGGTACCAGATGTGTCTGTGTCCCTTAGAACCAGCACTTATATTTATAGCACAGTAGATTTGGATGCCAGTTCTGCAGCCAGCAGGATCGAAGGGTGGTGTGAGTTCAAACCTCATTAAGTTACGATTTTTTAGCAAAGTTTGGATGGGCTATTATTATCACTTTGCGTCGTCAGCATCCTGCTTTTCTTAATAGATCATGTTCCTGAAGTGCTAGCATTATGAAATTACCAGCATTCGCGGCAATATTCTAGAAGAGCTCGCTAAAATCTTTTCAATTTAATTACTTTCAATTCAAATTAAAAATATAATGACAATACACAATTCAACAGAGGAAGATTTTTTTAATAAAATAATAGTATTCATTAAAAGAAAAAATATTTTTCTATTGCATTGTTTCATTGTCTAATTATCTTTTTTTTAATAGATGATGGGAGCCACCTTTTAAAATATTACTGTTAATAGATACTATGTTTTTATTCATGTGTTAAACTGTAATTATTATGTTTAGTATACTTATCTTTAATGGTCCCACAGAACATAACAGCACAATAATATATTTTATAAAACTAAATTATATTATTTAGCGTATTATAATGCTATGAAGTGCTATGTGCTATGTGCTATGAAGTATAATGTGTAGTGACTCCTAAGCATTGCTTCAGGCTATTATATGGCATATGAAAGTCATATGAATTAAGAACGCTCTATTCTTTATTATTTTTTGTTACTTCTTTAAAAAAAACACCATAAAGCACATACACGCACTCTAATTATGTAAATCTACTTTGACCCAGTGAACGGTTTGTCTGGGAAATACATTTTTTTTTTTATATTTGTGTCATAACATTTGGTACCATTTTGATATTTTTAAACTAATATTTTTTGATTGGCTTGTTTGAAAAACTACAGTTTTTGATTGGTCAGTAACTTTATTTTCCAAATTCGCGGTAAAAATGAATATAAAGCTTCCATTTTTCAGGATTGATTACAAGCTACAAGAAAAGAAGGAGAAAATTTTGTTTACCTTGTTTTATCTTTCTCGCTAATCCAGAATGAACTCCAGAAAGCCTGTAAATGGTGCAGTTAGGAGGAACAAACAGGGATCTTCTACTAACATAAGTGGTTCATGTGCTCCAAAGAGAAATAATTCAGTAACGTCCAGGTAAAAAGTGACATGCGTAATTATGACGAGATTCCACCAGTTCAATCAAATTTGAAAGCGAATGTTTAGCTAGTCGTGTTTAGTCTGCGCCACACTGGTTAAAATTAAGTTGCTAAAATAAACTGTTTTATACAATAGGTCAGGCAGGAGACACATTCCAGTGGAAGGCATGATGATCCAGCCAAACTACTTTACCCTTTTCTCATGGATGAAACCAAACCCTCTTATTCCTTTCTTTTCCTGTTTTCTGGCTAAATCAAGATATTATTAGCCAAGACAATAACGTAGCGATGGACCTCATACAGTTTATCTTTTTCATCGTTATCATCAGACTAGCTACTAGAACTAGCTAGCTCTATACCATTCTCAGTGTGACGAGGTGCGAGAGGATATCAAAGTTTAGTCAGGCTTCATATTCTTCCTTAAAAAGTTAAAAGCATGCAGCCAGCCAGAGGGCCACGTACAAGGATGGGGGTAGAAATATCACATTTTGGAACAAGGTAGCTAGCTATAGCCTATACATACTTTGTGTGGATGCTCCCTAATTTTTATCTGTCTAGATGGAAGGCAGGAGGATTTCCAAAATTATGTGTGGATGCTCCCTAATTTTTATCTGTCTATGGAAATCATGGAAGGCAGGAGGATTTCCAAAATTGAAGTGCTTTGAGTATTACTTCCTTAAATAGAAAAAATTTAAAGAAAAGTGTTCTTTAGGGAGGTTACCTGATGTGAGAACGCTATACAACTGCCGTTATAGATTCGTATATCTCCAGAATAACTGTAATTCACTGCTGATAAAATGATTATCTTATCTTATTGTATGGAGATTTATCAGTAAAAACAATAGGGGGTGTACTGTATGGATTAAAATGCAATGGTCCAATGCAAGCCAACATGTTCAATATCACCTCAATTATAACAAAGCATCATCTTAGCTAAACAAATTTTGGGAAAATGCTTGGTCAAAATTGTCAAACATTCTGTTTGCATCTGCCATAAACAATTATATTGCTTCTTTTATTTAGACTGATGAAAGAGTTATCAGAAATAATGGTTGGTGTGTTTTTGTAACATATTTTTTCATAACTGATATTGCATATATGCATGTGACCCTACAGAGTGTTACCCAGCCCGCTAAAGTTGACAATTCGTTGTTTATTCATTCAATTTGTGTGCGCATTATTACTTTGGGAACAAACTGGAAGCTTGATTACTTTAATTTGTGTTCAATTATATATAGGCTAATTTCCTATTTCGGTGGGGTTTTTTTTATGGTTACAGTAGTGAACTAAAATAAAAGTTACAGAGAAGAGTAGTGGATCTTGCAATAGATTGCTTTTGTCCGAAGAATCACTGTTTATATTTTGTTCTTATGATTTTTCTCCAGGTTGTTTCTAAGACTGACTAATTTCCAGCCTTGCCAAGTCATAAATGCCGACCCAAAGTACTTTTGATGCAATTTCAACAACTACTAAGTCTATGTATGCAACTGCCGACGTAACTACTGTACCAACGCAAAATATTTTTGCATCAGCAACTCTTGGCAGACGCTTTAGCTCTCACTGATTCTAATTGGCAGGGATGATTTATACATAAAAATTACTCTTTTATAGCTTTCACCTGAAAAGTCAGTTACAGCATTTCCAGATGACGAAAACACATTTCTATGGTCAGGAAAAATAAAAGGTCCTGTTGACTCGGTACGTTTCAATATTTTATTGTCTAATAATATCAGATACAGTATGCATATCCAGAATTGTCCTGCTCCCAACCATTTCAACTCTTGTAAACAGCCCAAATAGAGTTAGGTTTTATAGCTTGAAGTTACAGTATGCAGAAAAATCTTTCACATATTGTGCAGTCCTTGCTGCTGTGAAAGCGCTTGATAGAGCGTGTGTACCTGAAGGATAAACAAAGGGGCATAAAAGATCAGACATGCCACTCTTCCGGCCGGAGAGAGTTGAGACCGTTATATGTTCCGGTTCGAACTTTACAACGTATAATTTTTTCTTCGTGTTTACATCCATAAACCAAAATAATAGCGATCGATACATAATTGTGCATGCTTTAGCGATGTAATAGTTCAGGTGTGATCGTCTACATCGTTAATTAAAATATTCAAATATTTCTCATCTTGCTTTGTTTAAACATTATTTAAAAGTTGTAAGAAAGCGGACGTTTCTGAACAGGTGGTCCAGGGCTTTCGATATTGGGAGAGTGATCACTCTCCCTCACGCAAACACTCCCACAAATTCATTTATTAGAGTTTGGG
>JAULBZ010003605.1:0-16086 GCA_032360805.1 Neoturris breviconis
CCCGCTAAGTTCACATTTAGGCCCGCAAAAGGAACTTTATTGGACAGATAATGCTCGCAATATTAGTAATAATAAAACTTAAAAACAATATGATTTAATATTTAAATTGTTGTCTTTTGTTTACGATAGGTTATTAACTGGTGCATTTGATAGATCAGTCAAAGTTTGGTCGCAAGATGGTCAAATTATGCATAAATTTGATGGTTTCAGGTAATTGTATCTAATATATTAATATCCAACTATAGATTTATTTTTTTTGTCAGTCAGTTGTTACAAAAATCTCCTCCAAAATGGTTGGATAATTTTGAAGTTTTGGTACACTCTTAAAAAATGAACTGCAAAATAATGACTGTCATAATGTATATTTGTTTTCAGGCCTTATCAAGCAAGTTTAGGCTTATTTTGTATTGTGACATCATGGAGTTTACTGGTAACTCTGGCACTTTGTTAGAACTTTATGTTCTTGGAAGTGTATCAATTTTTATATAGGGTGTGCATGTGTTACACCAACATTGCTGTTGTCATTATGTCCCTGAACATAGGCTTATGTGTCTAAAGAAGGAACGTAAAAATAACAATGTTTGTATTCCTCCACAAATTCTGTTATTCCTTGCTTGTTCCATTTGTTAGGTTTGTTCTTTGCTATTTAAGATAGAGTTTTCTTTTGTTGGGGGAATAATAACTACAAAGGATTCATTTAGGGAGGGACATGGATCTACAGGAGAAGGGAAAATAGTTTGTTACTTTACTGAAAAACAGAGTTTCTTATGATGGTTTGTTCTCTGTCCTAAGCAATAGGAAGTTTTAGTTGTAAAATTGGTGTTGCAAATAAAGACAGACAATTAAATCATAAAATTGGAGCGAAATGACCCCCTACAATTTGTAGGGACTTAAAACTGTTTTCAATGTATCTTTTTTTTCAGAAATTGGTTTTTCTCAATGGTAAAAATCTTTTACTAACTGAGTAATGTTTTATTCATGGAAAGAAGCTTCATATTTTTGTTAAATTAAATTTACACCTCGCTATGTGAAAGTTGTTATCAAATATTTGTTCAACAACATTAGCTTTTTTGAGAGTCGACTTAAAATAACTGCCAGTCATCACTGTGGAAGATAACTTTTTTTTTTGAAATATTTTCTGCCAAATTGGCTGAAAACATTCTAAAGAAACTCTTTGAGATTCCTTCTTCAATATAGAAATAAATATTAATGTTATTCACTTAAATTAATTAACTGCAAGTTGATTTTGATACAGTAACAGTTTTATAATTAGTCTAAATGGGAATTAGAAATATAATGACAATACACAAGTCAAGATTTTTTTTATAAAAGAATAGTATTCATTCAAAGAAAATAAATAGATGTTATATATTATTTTAATAAAGTGTGATTTTTTTATTATTATTTTAAGTAAAATGTATTCTTTTGTTACATTGTTCTATTCTCTAGTATTAATTTAAATTTTATTTTCAACAGATGGTAGAAACCATGTGGAAACCATTTAATAAAAAAATAGTTAATACTTTAACCCTATTCAGGCTGGGCCTTTTGGGTGCTCTGTAAGCCCTCACTCCATACTTTTGTTGTAATGTTGAAACTTTCCAGAAAGTTAGGTCAACACATTATTCAAATATAAAACTGTTTTGATATTCTTTTGTCTGTGTCATAAGAGTGAAATATTAGCATACTTATTTTCCTCATGATGATTTCATCATTGGAAAATAGGTGGTGTAATTGTTTTAGGTGAAAATATTATACTAAATATGTACCAAATATGTTTTTCACACAAAAATCAGAAAAAAACCACCTGTCAAAAATATGGTTGCTAGGGTAAAATTATCCCTAGCTACTAAAAAAAATAAATTAAAATGATCCCAGATATATTTTATGAAAAGCCCCCAAAAAATTAGTCATTTGTTCAAAAGTTATGAAAAAGATGAAAAGGGTTGGGGCTATTTATTTAGCCCCCCCCCCCCTCCCCCAGCCCAAATAGGGTTAATATACTTATATGATACACATAATGCTTATTAGAACTAATAAAAACATTCATACACATGTAAACATATGTACATACCTATACCTATATCTATACCTATACCTACCTGCCTAGTTGGTAGCCTTGAAAAACTGAAAAACTTTTAAATGCATGAAACAGAAAAAAATGCTTCAATTGAATTTTGAAAAAAAAAAGATTAGAAAAACATGATAGAAAAACATGATGTCATCAAAAAGCAAAAAAAAAAAAAAAATGTGTTAAATTATTCCTTTGTGATGGACCTTAATCATACAATAGTACCAAGTTTCATGAAATTAGTATTAGCTGTTGTAAATTTATCATGGGGGTAGAATTTGCCTAAAAAAATCCCAGTCCTATTAGAGCTAATCTAACTATTAAAGAAAGCATTATTCCTAATGTGTCTGAATTCTTACTTTATCCTTCCTAAATCAACAATATATTTCTTTTGTGCTGAAAGCAATACCAGTTTGTTGACCTTCTATTACATTCTTTATTGTAGTTCTTCGGTTTCAAGTGTATGTTATGTCATCCCCACTAAAACCATCTGGGTAGCTGCTGGTACATCTGATGCACCAATGTATGACCCAAAATCAGGAGATAATGTATGATTTGTATGTTCCTTAAATGGGTTGATTGCAGCACTATCCTTCTTCAGCAGAATTCCAGTTGAAGAGAAGTCCATAGGGGTTTAGTTTTCTTAACTATTGTGGAACTAATCACTTTTTGCTTCATCAACATTTTTCGCAGTGTATTTTTCTACTCTGGAACCATTGACTGTATTATTTTCTTTCTGTTCTCTTTCTTATTTAGGTTTCTGAATTCATTGGTACTTTTCAAGGAAAGGAACAAGAAAATGAAAGGTGATATTTATGCAAATGGTTCAAGTGTTTGTAAATAGTACCTTTACAGAAAATCCAACATTCTCCTTTGTTGATGACTGAGGACTTACCCAGTGGGCAAAAACTTGTTCAAAGTCAGCAGTAAAGACACTAGAACAATGTTGTAGTGTCTTTACTGCAGACTTTGAACAAATATTTGCTCACTGGTTAACTATTACACTAATTTTTTCATTGATGCAATTCTTCTTCTGGTTTTGTTATTAGGTCAGTGAGACTTGGCTTGCAAAAAAAACCTAAAAACTTCCACTACGTTTTAAAACTTCCGATATGTTTTTAAACCGTCTATAATATTTTATTTTGATGGGTAACTTAGCAACCTTAATTTTGTATGTAATTATTTTTTTGCTGCTGTTTAATTTAGTTATTCATTATCACTGATGCATTTTGTTGCTGATTCAAATCAATTAATAGGTATGCACTTTATTCTGAAAAAGAATTGATCGACATTACCTGTGGAGGAGTATTTTTTGCCTACCAAACAAAGTTTGAATGGACTATTGCTATCACTTTGCGGCGTCCTCCTGCTTTTCTTAATAGACCATGTTTTTGAAGTGTTAGCATTTTAAAATTTTGGTACCAGCATTCATGGTGGTTAGAAGGGCTCATTAAAAATGTTTCGATTTAGTCCTCTCGGTTCCAATTTTTTGGCAAAAAGGGTCCAAATTGGGTTTTCGGTCCGATCAACCAAAAAGGTGTGGTACCATCCTGAAATTTGGTTATAGCATTCTAGGCCATATTAAAAAAAAGAAGCGCGCTTTGCATTTGCGAAGCTCCTTTGGCAGCAATCGTGAAAAAATTCCCATTATTGAAAAACCAAGTCTATCATCTTGGGACCACCTTGTCTGACTAATTTTTGTATTTTAACTCGATTATCTCGCATTCACCAGTTTGTTTGGATGATCGTGTTCGTTTTATACTTTATTATTTATTATTGTTATAATCATACTACTTGTGTCATTAAACACGATTTCTTTCATAGAAATATCTTGACAAATAAATGTTTTAAACAAGAAGAAACCAATTGACTGGTGTTTAATAGAAAATTTTCTTTTAAATTTCTGTTTATTTCTTCTAGCAACTGACAGTCGTCAAATTTTAATATGGAAGTACAACCCTACTGGATGTATCACAGCACTGAAACATAAGAATGCTGTAGAGTGCCTTACATATAGTAAGTACACAAATTGCTAAATTACATTTTGTAAAACATCCCGGAACCTGATTGTGTAGAACATTCCTTCATACTACCAAGCCTCAAAATAACAGTCGGACATCACCTGTGGAAGATTGTTTTTAGCACAGTTTTCTTCCACTCCTCCACAGGTGGTGTGTTCGAATGTTATTATGAGGCTTGTAATACCAATTAATTAGTCTTTCGAAAAGTAAGTTTAAAATTTTAAGTAAATTTCTTATTTGTAGAGGAAAGATATTGCTACAGAGCCACATTGGTCGAAACAAAAGTAAATAATCACTGTAGAGGACATAGGTTCATGCTTTATACTCTTTGACCATTGATTCACTAAAAGCTCAAAGCTTATTCTGTATGGTTTTTGCAGAGCAAAAAGAAGGGAGCGTCATTTTGAAGCCACCCTTGATTCACTATTTTCACTCGATTATCGCGCAATCACCAATTTCTTTAGCATGTCATTTTTGGCCACATTACGGCCAAATTTTGGATAAAAATTAAAAGCGCTTCATTTTAAATGAAAATTGGTATGTGACCAAATTTGATGGTGCTGATTCCAAATCAGATATCAATTTTTCAAAATTCGGCCAAAAATATCTTTTTTGTGCCCCTTTCTGTCCAAAAATTAAAAGTGCTTTTTTGATGAAAATTGGTAGGTGACCAAATTTGATGGCACTGATTCTAAATCTGGTATCAATTTTCAAGATCTGGATCAAAATGTTTTTTCCACATCCTGGCCAAAAAATAAAAGTGTTTTGTTTTTTATGTAAATTGGTATCGGACCAAATTTGATGGTGCTGATTCCAATTCTTTGCTTTTCCTCTACTCTTTTCTTTGACGGTGGCCTGTGGTCCTTGCCTGGTGCCTTGGGCTATGTCGTTTTTACTTTGCCTACTTGCCTTTCTTCTGCCATCTGCCATGGATCTTTCCTTTGCCTGTGGACCATGTCTGGTGCCTTGGCTCTGTTGCCTTTCCTTTGCCTACTTACTTCTACCTGTGTTTGCCTATCCTTTGCATTTCCTCTACGATCTAAATTCCTTTGCCTATTTCCCCAGACTGGTCTTTGCCTGTTGCCTGTGTTCCTCTGCCAGCTTGCCTCGGCCTGTCTTTAACTATTTTGCTTGCAGACATATAGTGGTACACCCATGCTCAGCAATCTTTAAATTAAGTTATAACAATAAAAGTCATAACTGCCATCAGAATGAGGAAACATACTAGTTAAAAATTATATTGCTATTATTATTATTATTTTAGCAAAAAAGGTACCTATTTTAATATTCAGTGGCGATAGTTATGGTCAAATCACAAAGTGGGAACGGTTACAATCAAATACGTTCATGTATAGGTATTAAGATAATTTCAAATATCCGTGTGGTGATTGGTTTCTTTGGTAGCAAGAAACCAATCAATTGCAAGATCATGGAATTTGTACAGTACTCTTTTTCACAGATAGTATTTTTGATCTCCAGAAATAGTAGTTGTTTGTCTACATAAAAGTGATAATTGAACAATTTTTAGCCCAACAAACAAAATTTGGATGGGATATTGCTATCACTTTCCGGTGTCGTTGGCGTCGGCCCACTTTTCTTAATAGACCACCTACCTGAAGTGCTAGCATATTGAAATTTGGTACCAGCATTTGTGGCGATATTCTAGAAGGGCTCACCAAAAATTTGAAATCGTAATGCCATGTAAAATTTGCTTGTTTATCCTTGATGTGAAATTTCACTATTCTCCTCCACAGTGACTTGACATAATTTTACCTTCATAATAATGGTGTTCCAATTGTTTATTTGACCTGAAATTTTATCAACTTATTAAGGAAATAAAATCCTAATGCCATGTAAGATTTGGGTATTTATCTTTGATATGAAATTTCACTACTCTTCTCCACAGTGACCTGACAGAATTTTAATTTGCAAAAAGGGGTTTCAATTGTTTATTTGACCTGAAACGTTATCATCTTAATAAAGACATTATTTCAAACACTGTATAACGTGTGTATGCAAATCATATTTATGTGCTTAGATTTAACTTTCACTTGGTTTGGTGGGCTACTTTCAATACCGTACCTTTAATTTCCATTTAGGAAGGTCTATTGGATGATGTCATTTCATTTAAAGTGCCAGGTATGGTAAATTTTGGTCGTTCTGAAAGTGTTTATATTCTGAACCTAAAATTTTAGCATTTTTTTCAATGATACTGTAAATAATCGATTTGGCATGATAACAATAATAATCCAAAATCATTGGAACTGAGTTATGCACATTGATAAATGAGATACTACATCACTCTAACTCTGACAAAGGATTATGCAACATAATTGTCAAACAATTATTCATAACGATCATATTTCAGGAGGTGACTATGTTTCACAAGATAATGGAATAAAAGATTCAACATATGAGAAAATGGCTAAATTGAAAGCTGCTTTCATCAAACCACATGGTACTGTTACAGCCGCAAATGCTTCATTCTTAGTAAGTTTTTTTCATTATTTTACTGGACATACATTAGAGTTTAACATAATAGTATCTCAGGAGAAGAGTTCTGAGTAAGGATCTTTTTTTCCCTCCAAGAAAGAACCAATCAATTTTCATCTCAGATATTATTAATCCTTCTTTCATACTCATTCCATGTTTACTTTCTCTTATAGACAGATGGTGCTTCTGCTTGTTTAATTATGACTGAAGAAAAGGCGCTTGCTGCTGGATACAAGCCAAAAGCCTACTTAAGGTGAATGAGAAAATTGTATTTTTAGGTGGTGATATGCTTCATTCGGATAAATTTTCGTGTGGATAAAGTTCTGCGAGTTTTTTCAAAAATTTGCAAACCAAATAGATCTTTTTGCAAGTTTATGCTCAATTCATGAAAATAACACTTTTAAAATCAAATACAAGTATTTAGGCGTATGTATACATTATTACCAGTGTTGATAAGCTATAGCACATTATTCTAAAATGTTTGTTCTTTTAGCTATTTGTTATCAAGACAAAATCGGTTTCTTCAAAGGTCACAAACTTTAAAACATGATCATTCGCAACAATAAAACTCGCGAAAACGCAACTTTGTGTCCTATTTGCGAATCACGAAAATGCAACTTTATGCCCAATTCGCGAAAACAAAACTTGTGAAAATGCAAATCTTTTATTCGAATAAGGTATTTACTACCTGACTGATAGCAAACTCAAAAAGGATTAATGAACTAGCAAGAAACAAGTAATTGGAAATGTATCAGCATAAGTAGTTATGTGTCCGAATACACATATATTTTATGCTGATTACAGAGTATTTATATTTGCTTCCTCCACAAGAACTTTTTTTACTGACATTCAATTAAATCAGTGATGGCTTGATCTTTTTAGAGATTTTTGCTATGCAGCTCAAGATCCAAAAGACCAACTTTTACTCGGGTATGTTTGTATTTCAGTATGGATTTTATTTGAAGTCAATTTCAGTGGTCGAAATAAAGTTTCATGCTTTGTAATCTGAAACTACGCTCACAAATCACTCCTCGGCAGGGATTATTTGCTCTTATTTCGACCACTGAACTTTGCATCTGTGAAGAAGGGTGTTATATCACTCTCAACTATCTACACTTGTTTCAATCTTCATAATTTGATTGTTTTGTCAAACAACTATTCCATGAATGTAAATTTTTAAAACTAATTTTAATTGTTTTAGACCAACTTATTCAACAGCGAAATTACTTGATAGAACCGGATATAAATTGAGTGATTTTGATGCTTTTGAAATTCATGAAGCTTTTGCTGTAAGTTTATTTCTTTTAACTATAACAATTTACATGTATTACGAAATATAGATTTTGATGAAAGACTGAAAAATAAATAGTTTAAGAACTGATGCTAGTAAAACTATCTGCTGACTTTGGTATCATCAAGTCTGTACCATGAACATCTAACCTATGGTGTTGTTGGTACAGTGCCTCTTGATTGTTTTAGGGACAAGTATTGGCTAATATGAAAGCTATGGATTCAGATACTTTTGCAAAAGAACAAATGGGAAGAAAAGAGAAGGTATTAAATCTACAATAAAACAATTTTTCACTTTTATTGGATATTTGGAAGTCATGCCATTTTATTATCTTTGGGTGATTCCGGGGCAGAAAAACTACCATGGTTGGCCGCTCCTGGTACATGGGTCGCGGCGCTCCCAGTTTAAAAAGGTGGTGTGACGTGATGGAAAGCTTACGTAGAATGCTCCTTTATGCATTGCTTTTTGCTGTGCCTCGAGTTTTTCTTGTATCCTTATGAGCATAGTATTATCGCTAAAAATGGAAATACGCAATTCAGTTCCATACGCATTTAACTTCAGTTGACCGGTGAGTTAGTATGGAAAACAAGTCACTTTCTTGCTATATAATTATTTGTGTTTTAGGTTGGTTCAATGGATATCGATAAAATGAATGCATGGGGTGGAAGTCTTTCAATTGGCCATCCATTTGGTGCTACTGGTGTAAGACTTGTTACTACAGCTGCTAATAGATTAATTAAGGAAGATAAACAACTCGGTTTAATTGCTGCATGTGCTGCTGGAGGACTGGTAAGATGGTTTTCTTTAGAGAACGTTTTCTGTCGGGGAGTATTTTGTAACGCTTTTTGGGATATTGGTTCTTTAAGAGTCACTTTTTATAAGAACCAGCAGGGTGTGATAGTGACCATCTCAAATTTTGCTTATTTTGATAAATTTTGTTTATTATTACCTGAATAGAGATTCTGCAAAAAAGATTTCCATATGCTTTGATCTCAAGTAATCGGCACAAAAAATTTGCCCCTATTTTCAATGAAACAGCTCTGTGAAACAAATGTGCATTTTTAAGTGAAAATATCCAAAGATGCAGTAAAAGGCACAGACATTTAATGATAAAACATGATTATATACATTATGTTAAATGAGAAAAAGCTAAAAAAAATCAATGTGTGTGTATTGGTATATCTAGAAATCATGGCCTGAAACCACAGTTTTTTAATTTTGAAGCATCTTTAAGGTCTCATAACTTCTGATGCCAACATAGCTTATTTATATTGTGGGCCAGGAACACTTTCCAGCAAACAACTATGTGCATGAACACAAGGCTCTTTCAAAATGGCTGCAAAGCTGTAAAAAAAATATGTGGATTGATAATGCCGCCATTATGGATGATGCCATTATAGTGCCAGCAAATGTTTCGAAAAAAGCCAATCCCCTTACGTTAATCTATCATAATTTGTAAAAATATTCATGTGCACCTTAGTCATCTCTTCAAAAAGACTGCTTGAATATGTAATGGTCAAAAATTGATAATAAGAGATGTTAAGAGCCTATTTCTGTAAGAATGTGGCAGAAAATTTGTGATAGTATGAAATATTTGATAGAACTCATTGAGCAAAGGCATTTTCCAAAATTTTAAGGTCTGAAAATCCATAATGGCGGAGATATGGCTTTTTGAAGATTGGGCTGAAATTTACCTAATTTCAAAATTATATACATTTTGAAAAGTTTCGGAGTGAATTTTTTCAACTTTAGTACATGATATCTACTTATTTTGTGCAGATCACACAGCTTTTTTGGTGGGATAGAAAATACCATGGGAGGTCTTTTAGAAATTGATTTAATTTTCCGGTTAACTATTTAAAAATCTTAATACCTTCAAAAAACCAAGTGAAATGGTCGAGGGTCCCTCTGCATGTTTGTTTGCTTTTTTACAACAGGCTCCGTTATAAATACATGCTAATGCTATTTTATATTGTAAACACTGTAAAGTAAGGAAAATATTCTTTGACCTATGGCCTAATAAACACAATAAGGTGATTTTAACATCATATCCGATGATATATATCATATTTTTCTTGTGAAAGAGAATTTGAGAATAAATTAGAACATTGAAGAATAGCCGTGAGAAGTGTTTTGAAAAAGTTTCCATAAGTGTGATTTTTATTTTCTATTTTAGGGACATGCGATGATTGTAGAAAGATATCCATCTAAATAACTTATATTTTGTACATAACTTTAATCATTTCGTGTAAAAAGGAGACAATTCAATCTATTTTTTTTATTTCACTCACTTCATTATTTGTTATAAATAATATAGGACAACGTACAATTTCAATTGAACTCACAAAAACCCCTCTTCTTTTATTATTTTTTATGCTAGAGGGAGAGCTTAACTTGACTATTCAAATTATCATATATATACAATAAAAGCAGTGATATGAATATGTGAGAATGAGAAAATGTACAGTTAAAAACGCATTGTTAAATTAAATATTTTCGTTATATTTCATATTTCGTAACTTATTAGTTATATAATGATAACAACAGCGGGTAAGTCGAGCAAGAAAAACATAATGGTTTAAAATCACGATAAAATATATTATGTCGATAAAAATTTGCAAATTATACATTTTTGTGACAAAGCTTTCGAGATTTATTCTCTTCATGTTCATCCTGATATAAGTAAACCAGGTATAAACTCGCCCTAGAATAATTCTTAAAATATGCTTTCTAAACTTCGGTAATGTGGTAAACCAAAATTTTAATACATATATACATACAATAAATACGAATAGTTTTTTAAAAATTGTATGTTTGTTCGCTCTTATGATGTGTATGTAATACAAACTGAGATTGTGAATAAATATGTGTAGTCATAAGTTGTATTCTTCTGAACAATGCCTTAACCATATGCCTGTTGTTGTATATCTGAACTGCAATGTTTTGTGTTATTTTTCTATATGTACGATTCTGTGTTATGCCTTACTCTTCATACATACCAGATGACTTGCGATCACCCTGAAAAGATTATTGATGAAAATTAATTCATTTGACATTATTAGGAAAGTGGAGCATAATGTGAAGTTACGCAAAAAATAAATATGAATAATAAAATAATTTCAGCTTACCCTTCCTCGACACATTCCAGTCCTCCTGCACATGGTCCACATTTAGGTTTGTCATCACCAACCCATACCTTTCGGAATAGAACAGGAGAACATTGATGAAATTCAGCCAATTTATTTTTACATATTCCATGCTCTTCATCAATAGTGGGTTCGATTATACAACAACCATCGCCACAATCTCCGTCTTTTTCACAAATGGTTCCTAAAAATACAAAAATAATAACAACGATCTCTGTTTTGTTTAAAGGGTATTTTGTATTAAGAGGATATTCATGGTCTGGAAAATCTTACCCAATCTTCGTTTAACGACTTTTTCTTAGCATGATCTTAGTACATTCGAGGTACAGTAGAATCTCTTAAACCCCTAAAAGGCGGACATTAACTTCCAGTTCCTAATAAACTCTTACTCTTTCTATACAGCCGACAGTTATAAATCGGACGCTCCATAAAACAGACACTTTCTGTATACACGAAATAAATAATCCCAGTTACCAACCTCGTTCCCAGGGCTTCTTTCCGCAAAATGAGAAAATACGGTAACCCGTTTAATCGATTTTTTGTGTCCATAGAAAATGTACTTTAAGAGCAGAAAGTTTCGCGGACAGATAGTTTCGCGATTTTTGGCCATTTTCGCGGAAGTTTCTGCCGCGAAATATTTTAATCATTTATATTAATTTGCGATTAATTTTTTTATCACGAACGTTTTTCCTTCCAAAAAATCCTCATTTTTTACATCCCTATTAACAGTTGACAACGTTTTCGTTTCTACGACGCGCTCTGTTTCCCGATATTTACCTCACAAATCAATTACTGAACACATACAGGCGAGGAAAGTTGGAGTGAAAATTGAATCAATTTTAATGTAAAGAATGTATTCAACGAATCATTCATCTTCAATCTATTACTTCAGGGGAGTCTTATTTTTCGCCTGTGGTTCTGCAAACATATCCCTAATGAGTGAGAGGAGATAATCGAAGGAAATGCAGGTCTTTTAACGGATGTAGGTAGGTGTTTAAACTCGAAAATAATGAAGTAAAACATGAAGAAGAGTTTTATTTTTCTTGTTTCTCCCCCATCGCGGAAGTTTTTTCTCGCGAAACCGTGAATAATTGTCTACTCGTGAATTTTTTTCCTCGCGAAACTATCTGTTCGCAAAACTTTCTGCCCTTAAAGTAGTTAGGGATTTCAAGTCCCTAATATCCTGCTTCACGATTAATGCGTTTTCCCATTACCACTGTTGTTACCATAGTTGTGCTGTTACTAAAGAGTTGGGTAATGACAAAAACTTGGAAAAAAGTTTCCTCATGTTTAAAGAAGCATGACCCGACAGGTTTTGCTTTTTATTTTGGACGATTGCAACTGCATACTTGTCGTCTGGTCATTATTTTTGTAAGCTTGTTGTATGTCATTGAATGAAAAAATCGTATTAGTTTTGCGCCGTTGGTAGTCATTACCCTATACCCAGAATATATAAAACTGACATTGTCTGAGTTCTCTGTATGTAGTTTTAGAAGAATTATATCAACTTTCTATATAGCAGACATCTCTCTAAGTTGTTGCACCAAAACTGTCCGCTTTATATAGAGATTTCACTAAGAAGTACCTGGGCTTCCTTTTGGTTTTGCATCACACCTTCCATAAACACATAGTATTCCATCACAGCATTGATCATCTTCAACACATTCATGATGTTTTCGGTGACAATCATAACACGTATAATGACGACAATATTTGTTTTTTGGACATTTCTTTTTATCATTGCATTCCTCATGGACGATTGACTAAAACATAAATATTCGGATTATGTGTCTACGTCGGTAGATATTTAACTGAGAGAAAAGCTAGAATCGTAAAATGAAGGATGATTGACCACAATATGAACGACTACCGATTCACTATGAATGCAGCGTTATTACAAAAAAGTCAACCCACAAAAACCGAGTAGAACCCCAGAACCGAGCAGAAACCCACTAGAATGACCAGAGCCCATCAGAAACTGAGTTCTATTTAAACATTTTTTTCGCTAAACATCTGTTTGCCCAAATTTAGGCCAAGTGTGTGACTAAATTTTATAGTTCTGAGTCCAAATCTGAAAACTGTTTTGAAAATTCTGGAAAATTGTTAAAAAATGAAAAATGCTTCATTTTTTGATAAAAATTGGTCAGTGCCCAATTTTCTATGATGCTGTTAATTTAAAATTTTGATATATTCCTTTCTTTAATTCTGACACAAAAATAACTTTTCTGGCAATGCCTAATTCAGCCCCAACTATATTTTTGAGGTATGTTTTATTATATTAACCCTACTCAGGCCGGGCTTTTTGGGGATCTGAATAGCCGGAGGGGATGGTTTTGGTGGAACCATGGTATTGTTGAAACTTTCCAGAAAGTTTTTTTTGAAGCGTCATTACTCACAATGACGTCATAATGGGAAGCAGGTGATGCAGAAAAAAAGTTTTAGGTGAAAATTTTTTTTCTTCTAAACTATATACTAAAATGATTTTCACGCAAAAATAAGGAGGTTTTTTACCACCTGTCAAAAATATGGTTGCTAGGGGAAAATTATTCCTAGTTACCGAAAAAAAATTCAAAATGATCCTAGATAAATTTTAGTAAAAGTCATAACATTTCTAGTCATACTCATACTTTGTGCCCCCGGCCTGCATAGGGTTAAAGTAAGAGTAAGTTGGATTTTCAGAATTCATTATCTTATTATGAAATCAACACAAACAAAGTAACTGAAAGTGTAGTCCTAAGTTTGTCCAAACTTGATTTTGGGGTATGAACATTTTTTTAAAAAAAAATGAATATCAGATTTGAAATCAGCATCATCAAACAAAAACGAAGCGTTTTCATATTTGGCCTTATATTTGGCGAAAAACGATTTTTTTCTTTTTGTCAGAATTATCAAAAACATTTTCTCAATCAGATTTGAGATTTAGAACCATAAAATTTGGTCAAATACCGATTTTCTTAAGAACACAAACATTTTTCATTTTTGGCCTAAATTCGGGTACCAATTTTCATTAAAACCGAAACATTGTATCTGGCGAAAATCTTTTTTGTCATTTAAAATCTTGGTTTTTGGTGGGTTCTGATCGGTTCTAGTGGATTTCTGCTAACATTCTGATGGTTTCTGATCGGTTCTGGTGGGTTCAACTTTTAGTAACAACAGAATGCAGATGTTATGTATATTGTTGAATTAAGCCTGAATTAAATGTTGATTTCCACTGGGTGAAACCCAGAAGAAGATATTCCATTGGCAGAAATTGACGCCACCCGTGTGACGTCAATTCTACATGTCTTGTTTTGATTTTCTCAGCGAATTTTTGGTCTGGTGAAAATCAACCTTTATACTCTTCTATAATTCCAACAAACAAACAAAGACTTACATCCTTTTTTAAACTTACATCTTTTTTCAATGCTTGAGTTGATTTTTTGAAGTAACTAGAGTTTTTGGCTTTTAAAAGTGCATAATCAGCAATATCTACGACATGAAGTTGTGGTGAATGTTTTTTAAATTTCTGAGTTGTTATATTTTTCAGCATTTTTGTTGCATTTGATGTATTTTCTTTGTCTTGTTTTGTTCTTAAGATAGCAAGTTCGTTTACAGTTTCATTAACTTTGGAAGTATTTCTGTTCGTCGATACAGTTTTAAACATAGGTTCCTCGCTGTTTGAAATGTTTTTATTGGCTGTTTGGACAATAGACTTATTGTTGCTTGAAATGGTCTCTATTGGTGCAGGATATATTGGGCTATTTGCTTTATCATTGGAACTTTTTACGGAACTTGAATTAAATATTGGGCTACTTGCTTCGTCATTTGAACTTTTTATGGAACTTGAATTAAATATATATGTCTTGCCTATTAGCGACGAATTCTGTCTTTCAACATTCTGGATTTTATTTTCGCCACTTTTTTTATCTTTACTTTTATCTTTTAGTTGCTCCCCAACATTATTAATCGTGAAATTTACATCTTTACCAAGAAAACCTTTAATTTGCGAATCTGTTATTACGTTTGGTTGAGCATCTTTTTTACTTGTTGTATTGCTGCTGGTTGAATTCAATCTCGGGATTTCGTTTGTGAAATTTTTGCTTTTTTTGTAGGATGCATCAGTTTGATTGTTCAATGTGTTTGAAGACCTGACTAACTTTACGTCAGCAACGTCCACTTTGGACAATTTTGTTTGATTATTTGGATGTACATCTTCAGATTTTTTGCTTCCTGTTTTCCAATGACTTTTTCCAATGCCGTCCAAAGTTTTTAAAGTTTGAACTAAGTTAATGGTCGGAGCGATATGTAATCGTTTTATAGCATTTTCTGTTTTTGGTTTATATCCCAATGAAGTACCTTGAACGATTTCTACGTATTTTTCGTGTGGCTGGAAGCTTAAAGCCATACCACGTGAAGCTGGTTTTAAAGAAGCATGATCAGATGAGTGAGTTAATACACCCGCTTTCTTCGAGTTAAGATTTTCAATTTTCTTTCTAAGCGATGTTATAGAATCTGTTTTTTCATCCACGATAAATCCGTCCAACGTTATACCAATGTCTTCGTTATTTGCGTTCGCAAAATTAAAATTCATAAATAGTAAAAGTGTTACTATACTCGGAAGTGCTGTCATATTTTTATTAGCGAAATCGTTAAGTGTCTGTATGAAATTTATTCATTTGAGTTTTTCGTTTCGTTTTCAATCCACCATTTTGTTTGCCGTATTGGAAACGAACGTACGACTTCATTCGAACGCTAACAGGTACTTGTGGTTGTATTTTTATGAAACATCTTATCTGTTATTCGGCATGATTTGAAAATCTGTGAAATTAATAAGAATTTAAAATTACCTGACTACGGCTAATACTGTTTCTTTCGCAAATCGCTGCTAGTTCGAACCAAATGAAACTAGAAGCCGAATCGGCTTGAAAGATCACATCTTTTGCACAACAATTATGAACCACCAAGAAAGTGAACCACAAATGTTAAAGAATTAACAGCCGCTTGGCTCTACTTGGCGGCCGGAAGATTTCTGCTTTTAGTGTAAAAAATTATGTTGTATGACGTATTCTCATTTAGGTTCGGACA
>JAULBZ010003606.1:0-16084 GCA_032360805.1 Neoturris breviconis
TTTTCAGCCAACTTGGCTGAAAATATTCTGAAAAATCTCTCCTCCACAGTGATGACCGGCTGTTATTCCAAGCCCTGGTGTTCACATACATAAAACATTATTCCGGATAACACCATTCACATGAGAAAAAGACATTCCAGTTAGGGTCTTGTTTATTATTCAAGACAACAGAAAAATCATTTCTATAGATATTTGAACAACTGAGACAATATTTATCATATTTATTATTGTTTATTTACATTCAAATCTGCCATTAATATTAACTAGTCAGGTTATAAGGTGTTCGCACTTTGCAGATTGTGTTATTGGAGGGAAACCATTTCATTTTTTGTTTTGGAGCAGAATCATTTCATTTCCCATCGCAGATAGCACGTTTTTCATGTTAACACAAAGCCTATCCAATATGAAATCATTCCGGAACTATTTCTATCTGCAATGTGTGAACAAGGTCTTACTTTGTAAAGTAAGTAATTGTTGTGTCTTTTCTTCCATGTCATATATCAGTTTATCCTATGGGAAATCAAATAGAAGGGTGACTACTGAATCAACGATCTTGCATTTGATTGAAACCAATCAATAGCCAATCAATAGCAAGTTCGTTGACTTAAACACTCTTCATTGTAGATTGTTTTTCTTAAATTTATTCCTTTTGGTTTCTTTAAAGCTATTAAAATATCTGATTTTTGAAACGAATTTTGGAGATGGTTCCTTTCATAGAAAGTAAATTATCCACGTTCCAAGATGTGCCTGTCAAAATATGCATAATTATTATTTATAGGGAGGAATACACTGAGAAACTCTGGGCAAGGATCTCATAACTATTGTGTTTCTATGACTGACTTGTCTGATAAGAAGAAAACATAACGTAATCTAATAATAACAGAATTAAAAAAACATTTCCCACTCCACTATTTTTTTAAATCTTTTGTAAATCTTCACTAAAAAGACTTTAGTAACAAATCTTTCTTCAGTCTTTTAGGAAGATTAAGTATATTAAATTATCTCCTTTTCCACCATCTTAGGGGACCATCTCCAAAATTCGTTCCCAGGGAAAGAATGTTGAGTGCTGAATCAACAATCTTGCAATTGATTGGTTTATTTGTGCCGAAGAAACCAATCAATTGCAAGCTCAATTTTTCCCAAATTTATTGATTTTGACTTCTTTAAAGTTGCTAAAATGTCTGCTTTTAGAAACGAATTTTGGAAATGATCCCTTAAGATTTAGATCGATAGATGCATCTGAGTAGTGATCACTGTGGCGGCTACAGAAATTAGAATTAAAAGAAATTACCATTTTAATCTAAAAATAAGTCAATCTGCTGAGACTACTAGTCAAACAAACCTCTTTTGACTGCCACTTCCTTCCCATTTCATCGTTAACAAAGGTCTACAATAGAAATTTGCTTACAACATTAACTGCATAAAAATGTAGAACTAGTGTTGTTTTTCAAGATTAGGTTCAATTCTTGGGTCAAAGCATTTTGTATCGAAATTAACACAAGAATGGTTTTGAATATCAGTGACGTATCCAGGAGTTATTTTTGTTATAATTTAGTATAGGTGCCCAAGTTCAGGGGCACAAAATTTGTGATAAGGTAGTGTTTGCTTCCATGATTTCAATGATATTTTCATTTCATAAATGATCACCTTAACCTCCAGTTATACTCTATCTCTTAATTTTTTCTGTTAAATAAGTGCCCAGGGGCAAATTTAAACATTTACGGTATCTCAAAAGAATATACAAAATAACAATAAAATCACTACCCATCTGAGCAGAGTTAATACTTGATAAAATTATTAGTTAAAGTATATTATAAGTATAAAAAGGAACTATACATGCAATTGAGAATATTTCTTACAAAAGCTATGAATTTCCAAATTTCTCGCTAACAATAAACTTCATGGACATTTATTTTTGTGGATTGGTTCGACTATTTGTGAACATTTATTAATGTTGTTAAGGTATTATGAAAAATAAATAAACAGCTACTTCAGATATTTTGCATTGCAGTATCCTTATTTAAAGCCTGGTTTTCATTCATCGTGTATTGCCGCACAGAAAGCTTTTTTTATGCAAGATTCTAAAATTAAGAAATTTGTTTGGCTGTATGTTTGACATGCATGCTTAAAGTTTTCAACTTTTAAGCAGATAAACACTGCCTGCGCAAATATATGCACCGAATAGAAACTGGGATTGAGTGACAGATAAAACTATATTATGTCAGTGGTCAAAATAAGAGTAAATAATCACTGTGGAGGAGAGATTTTTGAGCATAGCCTCTTCCACAGTGATTATTTGCTACACTGTACCTTATGAGACTCAAACTTTTCGTTTAAGAAATTCAATTCATCTTTTAATTTTTCTAAGAACAGAAATAGGAAAGTGAAGGTTTATCTCAAAGATTTTGAGATGGTTCCAAACAATGGGACAATTATAATATTATACTGTAAAGTTCACATTGTAAGCATTGTAAGTGTCTTTTCAACATTACCAGACTCATCGAAACCCTTTTCTACTTTATGAAATTTGGCACTGTGAAAGGCGCTTACTTTCAGGCGGATGCTTACTTTTAAAAGCACTTACTATGGAAACTTTATGGTAGTTTAATGTCAGGACTTTAATATTTCCAGAGAAAAGCAATAAAATTATGATGGGATTTGTAGCTTAATGGTATGCTCAAAAACGCTTCTCACATGGTGATTCCTAGAGGGCAAAAACCTGTTCAAAGTCTGGGTTATTTGTTCTTATTTCGAACCATATAATGAACTGGCAACTGATGGCTAGTTGAATCATCCTTCTATGTCATCTTACTTTATTGTTTTAGGAAACTATGAAGTAACTAAGTCATAATGTTTCAAAGGCCATTTATAACCTGCAGTCAACATTTCTTAACGTGTGAATCATTTATAGTATTAACAAATATTTTAGAGATTTTACAAAAATAACATTCATTCTTACTTTGTTCAAAATCAAATCTAGAAGTGATTTCTTCTATCTATAAGAAAATATTAAAATTTCTTAATACTGTAAAATGCTCTAACTAGTGCCTAGTCTCGTATTCCGGATATGATTCAAAAAATACTAATTTGTGCCGGTCTCTAATAAGTGCCCCAACAACTATTGTAGAGACCATAATGACCAACAACTTACTTTGCTATGTAGGAAAAAAGGCAATAATAACTCTCATATTTCCGAGAAAGCATTATATTCTCTGAAAAAAAGAAGGAATTTTACAACAATTTCTGTCTTATTGTAATCTAATTTAAGATTACTGTACTTAAAAGGATGTTATTACATTGAAGGAACAAAAAGGAAGTCATTGCATTGTGACAGGTTCTGCTATGAGCAACCAACGCATTGTTTATTCGGATTAGTTATGTTTTAAAAAGTACTATACCACAGAAGATAATTTAGCTAAAATATAAAAAGGGGGCTAAGTAAAGTTAAAATCTTTATTTTTCAAACACATTTGCCTGGTTCATTGAAAGGAAATACATTGGCAAAAACTTGTTCAAAGTCCACAGTAAAGAAACTATAACTATGATGAAAACGTTGTTCTAGTGTCTTCGAGATTTTTGTATTTAGAATCACAAGTCCTCTAAGAGTTCAAATTACAAAGGTTCAGTCCTCCAAATATGTAAGAACAAATAAATCATTGCGATTGAGGAGATGTGGTTTTGGATCATAGCTTCAGGCTTCAGGTGCAAAGCTAAACTGCACTCCAAAACTCTCCTCCACAGGTACGGCCTGGCAAATATTTTCAGGCTTGCAAAAATCTAAAGATTAAAATCATTGTTGACTCTTTTTTAATATGAAAATTATGACTTACCTCTTCCTGGTGTATCCCCTTGATAGCTTGTACTTCAGCTACCTGATCTGTTTCTATTGCTCTATAAATATCAGTGCATTGATATGAATTTAAACATAAAAAAGAAAAATATGAGCACAAATTATCAAAGAAATACTACACTGGTGATTTTCAACTTATAACTCTGAAAATACAGATGCATGGAAACAATATCTAAAATACTTTTTTTAAAAAATAATCAACTTTACTGTATATGTTATCTAGCAGGACTGGCAACAACGGGGGTTTGCAGTACATTAGAATGATTGTTATTCTAATTATAGCCTTTACAGCCAATTCAACTATGGAGGGTCCTCCATAGAGGGTACTCACTCTATCATGGCCATTCCGCTTTCAAAAACGTGTTGCCGTTCATATCTAGTGTAAACCAGTATTCGAAGAGCAAAATAAGTACTGTGGAGGAGGGATGTTTAACCATTGCTTCAGCCTTTCTAAACAGAAGCAATGCTCAAAAATCACTCTTCCACAGTACTTATTATGCTCTTATTGATTACTTCAACTTACTGAATATGTTCAATATGGTGTTCATGAATTATTTGCTTCTCTCTTATAAAATCATCTCTATTCTAAATGAATACATTGATATTGAATTAAAAAATACAAGCGTAAAAATTACGGTCAGATATCCCCTGTGTGAGTAGTAGCTGAACTATACTAAAAATATACGTCCACATGTGACAAAGAGTACAGAGTCAATTATCTTGATGGATCGGCATGATTCATTGCAGAAGGACAGATGGACGGAAAAAAGGAAGGAGACATGATTGGTAAATCAAACAATATCTGCCTTCAGCAAGATATGAATTATTATGCTGCAATGAAGAGTCAAGCATATTTTATATAAATCAATCAATAATGCATAAATTATCATATATTAACGCATTTCGTGTTAATGAATTCTAATGTCAATGTATTACATAAACTGCAGAAGTAAACAGACTAAGAGAGAATCGACCTTTGTCTGTAGATCAGGCTAACTAGAGTTTCTTATAATATATATATATATATATATGTGTGTATTTCAAATTGCATACCTTAATCGTGCTTGTTTTGTGAACAAATCTTTCTGCTTCAATGAGAATTTTTAACTGATCAAGTTCACTTTTGAGATGTGTAACCAATTCTCTAAGTAGAAAAGTAACTTTTATTACGCTTTGAAGTTCGCTACTCAACTTACTTGTTCATGTAAAAATATAAATGCCAACTATTGCATTACGTTCGGGTGTCAAAATGTGTATCCGAAATAAAATGTGCATACCTACACAAATTATCAATGGAAAGTACCTTTAAATCATCTTCACACACTTCATTTTTCACACCCTTTAATTTCTGCGCCTTTTATTTTCGTACACTAGCAAAAATTTTGCACATTCCTTAATTTTTGTGCACTCCTAAAATGGGTTTTTGTACACTTAGGCTAAATCGTAGATCTAAATCAAAACAAAGGTGAAACCAAGGGATACAAATGATGAAAAACATTAGGTATGTAATAAAGGGAGATAGAAGAATTACAAGAATTTTAAAGATATTATTATATAGAAGAGGTTAAAATATATAGAACATATACTCATGGTGTGAAAAAAGATTAAATTCACAATATCCGTTTCCACAATAGTCCCCTCCATATTAAAAAGATTTTTTTTAATATTCCATCATTCCACTCTGTGCACCTAACTGCGCGAAATATTTTGTTTATTTGCGTGCCTTTAATTTCCATGCACCTTCTATGCACGTAAATTAAAGATCTGCAAAAATTAAGATAGTCCATAGTCAAAATAAGAGTGATTAATCACTGTGGAGGTGGAATTTTCAAGCAAAGCTTGCTTTGTAGCCTAAAACTATACTAAACATTCTCTCCTCCAGTGATTATTTGTTCTTATTTCGACCACTGATAGTATTCATTCAACAATTAGTTGTTTTCTTTTACCAAGACGCAAGATTGTTACATAACACTCTTCTACATAGAATACCCAGTTATTGAAATAATCACTGTGGAGGAGGAATTTTTGAGCGTAGCCTGAAACTACCCTCAAAATTCACTCCTCCATAGTGACTATTTGCTCTTATTTCAACTGCTAATACCTGTTATATTCATTATCATCAACAACGTATGTTTCCTGGTAAAATATAAAAGCAAAGTAATAGAACTCAATATATTGTCCAATACTGTATGTATATACATGCCATTTTCCTTAATAAAAATATTTACCTCTATTTAGTTCCCTGAGATTATCCACAAAGTAAGTGAGAAGAAAGAAGCTCACATTTTCGTCTAATAATATGACCATGTACGTCGTCAAAGTTGTTATGAATTAGGGGTAAAATATCTTCGAAGAGTATAAACATACCTTTTGGGTTGGAATTTCTCTTTTCCAAAATGCATCTGTGAGTGTAACATGTACTTTGTCAGCATTTCTACTATATACATAACCTGGTGAAATTTCTCTTGTTTCTGCCTAGATAAGAGTAGTAAATAATTATAAGATCTGGTACAAAGTAATAAAGTAAAACAAAATTACTGTATTCAGGGCTTGAAATAACAACTGGCCATCACTGTGAAGGAGAGATTTTTCAGAATATTTTCAGCCAAATTGGCTGAAAATATTCCAACAAATCTCTTCTTCACAGTGATGACTGGCTGTTATTTCAAGCCCTGGTACTGTATATATTCATCTACAGCATTTGAGGTTTATCGTGTGATGTACGGTTAATGAATTTTTAGCCGTTGGTTTATTCTATAATATGGTTTTTTAAGTAGATATATGCAGCATCAGGCAGTAGTAGCTAAGTGGTTAAGCAGTTGTGCTTATGATTTATGTTAGAGGTTTCCGGTTCAAATCCATCTCTGAGTAAGAATTTCAAGCCCCGTCCCTGGAAACACTACCATCTACATGTTCCGCTAAAAAGTGATTCCAGTCGTATTTCAGGGTTAAGAAGATATATAGTGGGTTAAGTCAGGAAAATGATTAACATCTAGAGAAGGGTAAAAAAGTACTCCCTCTCTTAGCAGTGACCTCAGTCTTGAGAGGGAGAATGATTAACACACCTTGCAATCACAAGTAAAATCAATGCACCATTATATTTTGTAGCTTGTTTAACATGAATGCAGGACTATTATTCATGAATGCAGGACCATTAGACAGATGGAATATATATAGAATATTTTAGACATGATGGAATATATCTTTTCACAGAACAGTAATGGAAAATAAACTCACTAGCCCTTTTATGTACATAAAACCATGATTTCAAGTCTCAAAATAACTGTCAGACATCACCTGTAGAGGAGTGTTTATTTAAGACAGTTTTCAACTTTGAAGCTGAGTATCTGACAAACTATATATACCTGCAATAATTTAGGTGATGCAAATTTCAATTTTGAAGACTTTGCAGATATTTTACGTCTTGAGGACTTGGAAGTTTTCGCACGTTGAGCATCATGTGCTATGTCTTTGTTAATTGGAAAATTTAAACTAAAATATAAAAGTTTTTAGCCTTCTATAATATAATATAGCTGCATCAGCATTGGTAGGATACATATGGAAAAGATACAGAAAGCAAAGAAACAAGTCAATGAACTTGCATAGAAATTACACATACACTAAATTCAGAAGTAGGAAGCAAACTGATATAATGCTACATATAGTAAAGCTCGGTTTTCATTAAGTGCTTTAAGTGTGCATAATTTTAAACGCACTATAAGCACACAAGTGGAAATCATCAAACTTAAAGTAACCTATTAAACTACTTTGATCCAAGCACACTGTGTGCTTAAATCTGTCATTCAAAGATAGAAATGCACACTTTAAGCTGCAAGATGTAAGCCACTTTTAAGTGCATTTTTAGGTGCATTTTTTAAGCATGCACTCTAAACGTCTAGTGAAAACTGAGCTTAAGAGGATGGAAAGAAAGTTATAAAAAGCAAAACAGTGAGATTGAGAACAGGATATATTCACAAGGTTAATATTACGTTACATATAATTTTACTTACTATGCACCTTCTCTTTGTAACAATGAGTTTTTTATTATGTCAGCAGATGGTATACCACACAGATATGCTAACTTTTTAACTTTCTTTTGAAGTGCTGTGGATTCGTTAAGGGGCCATGTTGGTGATAAAGAAGTTGTAATGAGATCTTTGGAATAACAATCCATTTGCTATCATGATAAAATTTATTTGTTTATCTAAAATCTAACAACATTACAGTATAGCATTTTTTAGTGTATTGTCAGAAGCAGCCAATGGGAGGTGTTTTGAGAAATAGGTGTTCTTATTCTCTGATCTCCATTTTAGTATTTTTACTAGCATACACGTGTATCTCAGAACAGCTAGTTTTCCTAGCTAGAGAAGAATCAAGTGTAAGAACAGTTAGTATTTCCGACTTTCCTAAAACAGTAGCTACTTTTGTTAAGAACACCTAAATTCCTAAATTTCCTAGCTCGCTGCAAAAAAAGACTTAGCCCAAAACAGATCATTTTCCCAGCCAGAGCTTCTTGATTTCCCAGCTGAGACAGATAGCTTAGAACAGATCATTTTCCCAGCCAGGGCTTCAGCCAGCTTAGAACAGATAATTTTCCCAGCCAGAGCTTCTTCGATTTCCCAGCTGAGACAGCCGGCTCAAAACAGATCATTTTCCCAGCCTGGAGATAATCAATAGTGAAAGAACAGGTCGAATCTTCAGCTGTACCATTTTTTTTGGTACCTAAGAACAGGTCTAATTCCCAGCCAGTATACCCCCTCAGAACAGCTATTTCTAAGAACAGCTCTGTTTGGCTGCTTTCGCTTTTAGTAATTTGAAACAATTTGGATGGCCAGCGCGCGCGTCAACTCAGTTGAACCGCTGGGTAGAGATGTCACTTTCATTCGCCCTCTAGATCTTGGAACAATTTGGTTTCATAGGACAAGGGGTCAAGTCAAACAGTCAACTGGTCAAACGCAAAGCAAAGAAAACTAGAGTAGAACAAAAAAAAGCACATTTTTCTGTAGCTATAATAGCGGCTACCATTATAGAAGTAAACAAAATTAAAGATGCACAGGGCTGGTTATAAAACGAAAGAAAAATAGACTCTTGAAACAAAAATAAAGATACGCATGGTTGGCAAGAAAACGAAATAAGGGGATTGGAACGTTGGCCTCTTTTCACAATTATTCCAGATCTCCCATTGTCAGGTTTCTTTGAAGCTTTTATGTACATTGATGTCAGAATTTATTAACGCGAAAACAACGCGTTACTAGATGGTAATTTTTTTCACAGGAGAGAAACGTAATTATTTCTTTTCCACCGTAGCTTTGGTTCAATAGTCTGAATAGTTAAAATCTCAACATAACAATTTCTTATAAATTTCTATATTGTTCGCAACCTTCTTTCGTTCTTTTTAAAATATATACTGAATAAAAACCTAAAATGGGAATAAAAATACTGCGTGCTCAAACCGATTAAGAAGTTTGAATCTAGCAATACAGATGTCCTATAATATAAACAGAAGCTAATATGATGAAAACAACAATAGTCAAGTCAGAAATAATTAAATAAATCATCCAATAATGTATAAATTATCATATATATCGCGTTATTGAACGGAGAAAACTGCGCTTGAGCCTTGAGTTGAATGTTACACAACAGATTGAAGTTTGTTAGTTTATCACTTTTCAAATATGAAAATTGAGAGAACTTATGTAATTTAATTCCAATATTGGCCAGTTAGGCATGCAGTAGCCTGGTTTGAAAAACACAGATTATTTACATATAAAATAAATGATTAACTTGCTCCCATTAAAGTTTGCGCCTTTCTTTTTCACACCTTTTTTCTTGCACCTACTGATAAATGTTCATACACGCCCTATTTGCTTCCGCGCATTATATGAAGTTAAACATTTTTGTAACCGGCCGATTATTATTATTCGTCTGAATCGAAAGACAATAAACAAAGCAAAACAAGAAAAACGACAACTTTCTCTATTTTAGTGATAAAAAAGGAACTAATAAGGATTCTATTATGAAATAATGCAAAAGTTCTTTAGAAGACTATCTCATCGGTAAAAAATAGCAAAAAGTGACTCAGTTTTCTTTAGGTGACTAAATTTTCTACCGACTAAATTTTAAAGCCGACTTTTTTTAAACCGAGCCGTATATATGAATTGGCCGACGTATTTTTTATTTGAAGATATAGATTTGCTCATCGAATATGAAGAAATGACAGGGAAGTTAAAGAAGAAAAAAATGTTTGCAAGGCAGTTGACATTGTAGAAGTCACAGAGAGTGACGTGCTTGCGAATAACGTTGATTAAATTGTAATAAATATGGATACAGCGCCGCTCTTCCGTGTTCGAAAAGGCAAGAAGCCCTGGGAACGAGGTTGGATGCAAATACTTATCATGTTTTGTTTTTTAACATTTCCAACAACCTATGATAACAACCAGAACAAATTCCGAGAAGCAATGAGCAAAATGATTCAGATGACAACAGTGATTTCGGACTGTGGGATGAGAAATTTTGGTACAAGGGAAGAAGATTGTTTATATATCTACGCAGTGGGAAAACTTGTTCAAAGTCCGTATAACAACATCGATCGGACATTGTTCTAGCATCTTCACTGCGGACTTTGAACAAGTTTTTGCTCACTGGATATGTATCAATTATCATTTGTAAAAATATAACAGATTACCGATTTCATAAGTTATACATGTTTTATTATAACTACGTCTTTAATATTTGTTTTGTTTTAATAAAGTTGATTGACGTGTGGTCCATGACTCTAACGCCTACCTTTTGTAATACAATCCACCTTACAAACACAAAAGACTCCTGTATTTGTGAAAATGATATATAAATTGTTATTTATGTATATTGCATCTGAATCGATCTGAAAGATGATGCAAGAAACGTATCCGTACGTCCCAATCGGCAAAAACCTGTTCAAGGTCAGCAATATATCGTTAGAAAACGTTCTTCAAACGTTGTTCTAACGTTATTTTACTGACTTTGAGCAGGTTTTTGCCGGCTGGTGTGGGTACTTATCTTATCAACGTCGAAAAGACGTTGTTTTGACGCCGTGACGTGTAGAAATATTACAAACCACAAATGCTACGGTCAAGAAAATTGATTATAAAAGAAACATTTTGGTATATTTTTTGATGATGGCATCACATGTATAAAAACCCGCTTGACGAAAAAATCCTTCCTCAACAAATTTGACCATTCATGGAAAAAGTATCAAAAATTTGAAGATATTATCGAATCGCACCATTAAATAGGAAATTAAATTTCCTTTCATTGATATATAATATGTCATATTGTTTTTCGCTCGACAGAATATGGGCATTTTTGGGAAAATATTCAAAAACATTAATAAAATATATTTTTTGTTATTTTCCGTGTAGGATTTGGGGAAATATATAGCTCATTGGCGTGCTTAAGAGAGAGTGTAGATTCCCTATATAGTCACATAACCTCGTATCAGTATCAGATTAACGCTTTGCTCTAAAAAATGAATTTATAACTAGAGAATTCACTGAAATCATTGGGTACTTTAAAAGTAAACATCTCAGTTTATTAGACTTCTACTACTATATTTACAATCATTAGAGTATATCAAAAATACACTTAATAATAATAATAACTAAAAGCCCCAAGGCTTTAACAATTTCCGCTTCTTAAAAAATTAGCTAAGTACATGGAACTACAATCTTGGACGTAAATTATTGATAAAAATCTGAAGGTATCTCCCTCTCCCCAACTTCAATGTTGATTTTCGGTATTTACACAGCAAATATAAAAACCAACATTGTAATTGGGGGGAAACAATGGAATATTAGACTTTGTGTTTCTATCACGTCCACAATTGTAGAACAAATATCGTACTCAATGTTTAATTAAAAATAATTACCTTTGGGACAGCAAATATTATATTTCCTTTAATAATCGCTTTCTTTAGATAAGCATCTCGCTCGATAAGCCCTTCCCCTTCCCGATACTTGTAGTATTTTATGTCCCGATAGGAGGAATAGAAAAGAACGAATAAGTGCCTTTCCTAGGGACTGTCTTGAAAATGACTGTTTTTAATAAGCCTCTTCTTATGAAATAAACTTTAACAGCAGCTAGTGATGACGGAAGAAATACATTTGTCATCGGTACATAATCTGGTGTGGGAGACGTAGCACAGTTCATTGCACGTTTCTCTTAATTTTTACATTGGAATAAGTGCATATTTTTCGTGTACCATTAATTGCATTTATTGTATACAAAAATAATTTTCCTTGATTATCATTTCAAAACTACGTGGCAATGACGTCACTGTGACGACACCATTAACTGCCATTATGCTTTCAAATCTTTCAAATCAAATTGTCACAAGTAGTCAAGTGTCCAAGTATTAAAAACATACCATGACCCTATCAATCTATGCCATAACCATACTATAACCATACTATAACCATACCACAACCACGCCATAACCATGCCATAACCATACCACAACCATGCCATAACCACACCATAACCATACCATAACCATACCATAACCATACCAAAACCATACCAAAACCATACCATACCCATATCATACCATAAGCCAATCATACCATAACCATAACCATAACCATATCCTAACCATGCCATAACCATACCGTAACCATAATCATGCCATACCACCATACCATACCATAATCATACAGTATCCATAACTTAACCATTCCATGCCATAATCATAATGATGCAATAACAATACGTACACGATAACACTAACCAAACCGTTACCATAACCATACTGTTACCATAACTATACCACTACCATAACCATACCAAAACCATAATCATACTATAACCATAACCACCCGGTAACCATACCCATACCACAACCATATCGTAACCATAACCATACCACAACAGTAATTATACCATTGCCATGCCATAATCATATTAGAACCATTTCATAACCATGTTATAACCATATCATACCATAACCATTTCATATCAATATTATAATCATACTATATCCATAGCGTATCCTTATCATAACTACAACCACACTGTAACCATAACCATACCATAACCACACTTTATTCATACCATAACTGAAACCATACCATAACCATACCATACAAATACCGTAACCATGACCATAGCTTAAGCATAACCATGTCGTAACCAAAACAATGTCGTAACCAAAGCCATGTCATAACTATAACCATACCACAACCACACCGTTACCATAACCATATTGGAACTATAACTATACCATAACCATACCACATCCATGCCACAAGCATACCACATCCATGTCACAACAATACCACAACCATACCACAACCATGCCACAAACATACCACATCCATGCCATAACAATACCACAACCATACCACATCCATGCCACAAACATACCACATCCATGCCATAACAATACCACAACCATGCCACAACCATGCGATGGCCATTCCATAAACATACCATAACCATACCAACCATGCCATAACCATATCATACCATAACCACACCGTAACCACACCATAACCATACCGTAACCACACCGTAACATAGCCCTAACCATACAGTAACCATAAAACAGTACTATAACCATGTCATAAACATAATCATACCGAAACCATAACCACACTCTAACCATAACCATACCGTAATCATAACTGTGAAGTGACCAAAGTTAAACCTATTACAGGAAATACGCTTTTCAGAAAGCTTCAAGGGCGTACACGCCCGACGCCCTTTTCTCAAAAGCACGGACAAGTTCCTGACAGGAGTGGATCTCAAACACTTGGAAAATAATAATGGTTTATTTCGCTATTTAAAAACAAAACTTTTTAAAAATTGTAAAATTAGAAAATATTTTTTTATTCCACGCGGTTAACAGAAAAGAATACAAAATCAACGATTTTGGTTTCTTCGCAAACAGGTTCGCTGATTTAATACTTTCTGTCCAGTTTCTTTTATGTTTAGGCCGCCTTTATATGGGCACTTATAAATTAATTTCACCTTAAACGAGCCTGCAATTGATTGGTTTCTTTCTTTGGTACGAAGTTTGGAGATTGAACAAGAAAAGTAACAAAAAATAAAAGGCGCTGGGGGACAAGCTTTTAGTTGAAAGGGAAAAAAATTGCTTTTAGAATGAAAGTTAGAGTTTGCCCATAAGCATATGAATTCGTGGGAGCATAAAAAATTAGTAACATAAAAAATGTAGAAAAAATATAAGACAAATAATGTATTTCATCATTTTGATCTTGGTGTGCCGGGATGATAAGTGCCTACAGTAAAATCCCGTATATTCCCGTAATTAGACTGTGTATTGCCATATATGGAAATACTCAGTCCAAATACAGGAATATACGAGGCAGTATCCCGTAGTACCTATATTTCACTCTGTGAAGTACTCTCGAGTGCCGAATTAACCGGGGAGGTCGTAATAAACGAGGAGTGGAAATTTCCGAGAAATAACAAGGGGTGATAAATAGAATAAGCGCTGGAGAGATTTAGAAGCAGTGAGTTCCAACGATAGACGTTTTAGTACTAATGCAGACTAGAAATTGACATCCCCAACTTATTGTTTTTTGTAGGTTTTCTGAGAAATTAATTAAAGCTGGATATATACATCATATATTTTAATTAGTGAATGTTCGACTTGACCAGCTGATGTCAATGATCATATCTCGAAATTTATTAAGCGGGGGAGGAGGGTGGAATAAGAGCGGATTGTTGACACTCCAGAGAATCCATGGAACATGATATGATTATTACTATGTTCAGCTGTTTCAAACAATGTAACCATTTTGCAAATACTTGTTCAAAGTTAGCCGTCAGACGCTAGAATAACGTCGAACGACGTTGTTCTAGCGTCTTTACTGCGGACCTTGAACAAGTTTTTGCCCACTGATTAATATGCACACACATAGTAGTATATATAGTTCCCATATGGTACTTCTGTTTAAAATATACTTATACGATATACTTCGTGATTGTCAACAAGTGAAGAAAGCTAAGATGAATTATAGTATATATGCTGTGTTTATATGCAGTTGCATCCAAGGGCTGATTGGTATGTAATATCCCGCGCAAACACTACATCGTATCGTATTTCTCCCCGCATAAACTACCTTACGAGTTGACCCCGCTATCATGTCATTCTATTGTTCTCAAAAGATTTAAGAATAGAAATAAACCAAGAATTTGGAGAAATACGGTCCCAGTAAGCAAAAACTTGTTCAAAGCCAGCCGTAAAGACGCTAGAACAACGCTTTCCACGTTGTTATAGCGTCTTAACGGCGGACTTTGAACAAGTTTTTGCCCACTGGAGTAGTTCTGATTATTCTCCGCATTTTGGTTTCTACAGCATGGAAGTTGAAATGAAAACTTCTTTGAATACAGACACCAAAAGTGGTATTTTCTCTGAACCGCATGATCGTCCAATTATAAACTAAGCGGTCAAACTTTTCTGTGTAGTACCAAACATTTTGATTTTTATATGTATGCCTCGTGTTTAGCACTGAAATTAGATCAATTGAAACGATATGAAGTTGTTGTACCTGAAAAATTAGAAGAGGAAAACAAAATATCCGATGAGGTAATGAATTTGTTTTTAAAAATAACGTTGTTTGCCCATAAGCTCTTCGGAACTGCAAATCAATAGGAAGTAAAGCATTAGGATACTTCTAGAAATACATGCTATGGAACAATAAAAATATTCAAAAAAAGATTATATGTCAATGTCAATGTCATGAGCAATATATGATGTCATTAGCAAATTGCACTTATTGATCAATGGAGACATTTCAATAAACTGTTTTTCGTCATCGATTAAAAATTTTCAATGAAATTCACTTTAAACTGTAATGAAGCCTCGACCTTACGTTTATTACATTTTGAAATTGAACAAGCACCCCTCTGATACGACCACAATTGATAATCAAACCACAAATGATAACTAGAGCCACAAATGATGACCAACACAAAAGTTGAAAACCACAAGTGATGAACCAAAGCCACAAATGATGACCAAAAATACTCTAAACTGCTGATCTAATTGACATGAATACTGCAATCATGGTCATAAATAATAGGAAAACTTTAAAGGGTAATATAAACCACAAGTAAAACATATGTGCGGAAATAACCCTGAGAAGTCCCCTGAGGCTTATCTCAGAGGTTTATCCGAGTAGACTTAAGACTTAGGGCTTAGGATCTTAGGTCTTTTTACAAATTCGACAAATT
>JAULBZ010003607.1:0-16082 GCA_032360805.1 Neoturris breviconis
GTGTCCGTTGTCTTGTTCTTTAGTTTTTAATGCCGTGGTCGCAGGCTAATTAATCTAATCTTTCAATATAAAATGTTAGGCCTAATACAACGTAAAATGCTATCGAATATAGCCCGTATATTCCCGTATTTCGACGGTGTATTGCTATTTATAATATACGGGACCGTATTCGACAGTATTTCGGGCTGTGCAACTTACAGCTGTCCCGGTCGAATAAAGTGTTGATTGACTATCATTTAAATTAATATCGTACGGGTATATTGTACTTATAGTGGAACTAAAACAACTGTTGTACATAGTTTCGTCTTCTTCCACGGAGCGTGAATTAGCAGAACAACAACAACAGCACTTTGATAAGAACATTATCTAAAAATAAGCATATAAGATAGTATCTCCCTGCAGAGTAAACATTAACTTTTATGGCATATATAAGCATGAAGTATTGATGGGTACAAGACGTCAGATCAATCTTTGAACAACGTCAAAACGATGTCATATTTCTGAAATATACATGTTAAGTTACTCTAGTACTATAGTATTACTATATTAGTATACTATAGTATTATTTTCTTGAAGTCAAATAATGATAAACATTTTGGAGTAACTAAACATGTATATTTCAGAAACATGACATCGTTTTGACGTTGTTCAAAGATTGATCTGACGTCTTGTACCCATCTACGGCAAAAAGTCTTGTTTTGAGAAAGAGAACCTTTAATTTAAGAATTTGTTCTTTAGATAAAAATTATATTCTGTTCCACGAAATAAGAAAAATATTCTTTGCTAGAATGAAATTCCTATTTGAAGAAGGTTGTTTTTGAAACCAGAATATTATTTTTGGTAAGAATTTACTTTTTACAGTGTAATTGTTAAAATGCCTTTACAAAAGAGTTCACTCTAACATCTTGAACAAATCTTTTTACCTTATGTAAGAACAGAATAATGAGCACTGCTGTTACGCAAATAACATTAGCAGCAGCAATACAACCAAAATACATGTTTGGATCATCTGCAAATACGAAACCAGTTATCAAACCAAATATCGAAAACAATAGGATGACATATATACATAAGCCACAATACCATGTATCATTCAAAGGATAAATAAATACACCACGTGTGACTAACGCAAAATACGCTGATATTAAAAGGATCAAAGCAAAGAAGGCTATAATGATACCAAACCAGATGATTGCATTACTGCATTTGCAAATTTCCATTTGGATAATTTCTCGGGTAAATGGATTTGAAGTGATATACTAAAAAGGAGATAGAGTTCTGTTAGCCTCTTTCACAGATCAAGTTCGATTATTCGAGATCTCACTTGGTCTGTTTTCTTCTGAAGTTGATGTAATACATGGACGTCAAAATCATTAATAGGAAATGCGTTAATGTATGATAATTTTTATGCAACCAGAAAATAATTATTTCTTTTTCATGGTAGCTTTGGTACCATTATTAATTATTGTGCCCCAATGAAGAGTGGAATCAAGCATATTTTAAATAAGTAAATCAATAATGAATAAATTATCGTGTTAATGAATTCTGATGTCAATGTATCACATTAACTGCAGAAGTAAATAGACTAAGAGAGAAGATCGATCTTCGTCTGTAGATCAAGCTACAATTCTCTGGGCACTCAACATCTTTTTCACGTTGATTAGACGTTGAGTGCCTGCAGAGATGTAACACTGCGTGAAAAAACGATTGCATGTCGGCCCGTTCCATTGGGAAAAAATGTTGAAAGTCAGCAGTAAATACGCAGGAACAACGTTTTCAACATTGCTCTAGCGTTTTTGGTACAGACTTTGAACAATTTCTTACCCAATGGGGAAATATGAAATAAATCTTTTGACGCTGTTTTGCGGTTGTTTTGGCGTTATTCCGACGTCGTGTGCCGGCAAGAATTAGATAATTTTAATATGTTCCAAATTACAAAAAAGAAGCACTGAGATATAGTGATTTGGCGGCATGTGACGTCCAATCAACTTTTATCCCGGTGAACAAAAACTTTACTACTTTACTGCCCAGCCGGCATAAACCTGTTCAAAGTCAGCAAAATAACGTTAGAACAACGTTATTTTGATAACTTTGAACAGGTTTTTGTGGGCTGGGTGTAGTTCATGATTGCCTTGTGGTTAATTTATACATACCCTTATTCTCAGGGAAGACAAAACCATGCCGGCACGTGGCATCTTTTTTATGTAAAAAAGACACTGTTTTAACTAGGTCAAGACAACGTATTTATACATTGAAAGAACGTCACGTGCCCATTGTGAATAAATGCATATGATTATACGGTAAAGAATGGAATGATGAATACACAAGGATTGGATGGATACACAGAGTGAAATACGGCAGAATACGGAACAAGACTTTTCATAGGTAGAAATTGACACCACACGACAATCTCTACCAATGGAATGTCTTCTTTTGAATTCCGCGCGGAATTTACCACCTAATTGTAATCAACACTTACTGTCGTATCGCATTTTATAATTTTAACTTCTTCAAACTGCTTAACACTTCTGTTGAAAGGATCGAGTACTGTCCATACCAAAAGTATGATAATCGTAATCACCAACAACACAACAAGTATCACCCACATTTTACGCTGTCCTTTTTGGCTAAAAACCCCAAACCTATTCACATAAACTCTGTTACAGTACCAAAGTTTAGCAAATAATGGAGCCACAAGTAAAATAAAACCAATACAGAATAACCATTTACGTATTTCGCAAAGATTTTTAAAATCTTTTAACAAGCCAGAATCCATTCCAAAGGTAAACACGCTGATGTAAAGTAGAATTGCACCGATTATTATAATAATGTTTAATGTCCAATACGAGTTATGGATGATCAGTTCGTTTCTTTTAATGATGACATAGATTAATAATATTATTGCAAATATGACACCGAGAAGTGCAAACACACAGAATGCAATGTAGAGAGCACGTGCTATATATCTCCATGGTTTCAATGTAACAATTTGTCTGTATGATAGCCCACCAAGCCAGTTAACACTTGGTAAATATAAAAAATTGCCTTTCGAATTATAGGATCCAACGTTACGGTCTGTGCTACCAGATCTTTGATGTATATTAACATCAGAATATCGATTACCATTTGAAGTGAATCTTATGCGACCAGTCAATCCATAAAAATCTGTGTTATGATATAAACTTCTGAAAAGATTCGCAACAGCTGTGTCACCATATTGAATTTGATCAAGGGTTTTATTCCATGATAATAAAGTTGGAAATGCATGTTTGATAACGTCAGCAATTACAGTAACTGAGTCATACATAAGTTTTGCTTTTTGTACATCCTGCAGATTGGTTGGCGTTGCTATTTTATATTCTTCAAGAAAAGTTCCATACGACTGAAAGAAAATAAGCATTATTATGTTTAACTGGATTAACATTGGGGGGGGGGGCAAAGTCCACGAGGCATTTTATCTCTGATGTTGATATCTTTTGAACAGGTAGGTATAACTTATGGAAATAATAAATGAAATTATATGAAAGTAATGAAAAATACAGATCAGATTACATATTTTACAGGCCAGACATTACATTTTACAGAACAGAAACTTACTGTTACTGATGACGTCATTGCAGATACTATTGACGTCATTAACTCGATTTTTTTTGTCAAAGTTTGTACTGAGTTTAGGTGTACCAAGTTTCATGTCATAAGCATTAGCGTTTCCCCAGCGTGCATTAACGTCACTGTATTTTCGACGATGATAAGATGTTGCGTGTCTACTGAGTTGTTAGTGCTCGTGACGTCGTTAGTAGTCTGCAGGGTGATTATAAAAGTTTGTTCTGAAAATTGGTTTGTTCAATTTATTTGGTCGTGGTTCTAATACCGCTGCTTAAACTGGAATCGGTACTCCACTCCTATGTCCTTTAAACGCAGCGTACTCGACCCAATAGGAATCATCGACTGACCGCATGCTGGCCCTGGAGGCATCTCTAGCGATAAGTTAACCTTAGCGTTAGCGACTTCGGCGGGATACAGAACCATTGAAATATATGGATACGCCTTTCGGACGCAAAAAGTTCGGTTACTTACTTACCTAATTACTTACAAGAAGCTAAGATTATGAAACGACTGAGTTATCATCCCGCAAGGTAAAGACATGTTCAAAGTCAACAGTAAGGACAGTGCAACAACGTTCACGATATTGTTCTAGTAATTTTATTGCAGATTTAAACATGGATGTTGACCAATGGGATGAGTGTTAAAATATTTTTACCTCTCCGAATGTTGGTGGAAGAGAAACATCATATGGAGAGGTAAAGAAGAATTGGTCTCTTCTTGCACAGTTTACTTGAGCTGCAGTACATTTACTTGTGCTGGTAGGTGTGAATGTATCAAGTGTCAGTATGACATACCATGGAGAAACCATGTCAAGTAGATATAACTAAAATAGCAAAGAAAACACCGTATAGTGCTCCAAATAAGGAAAAATAGTCACTGTGGAGGAGGAATTTTTGATGACAGCTTCAGGCTATCAAGACTGAAGCCGAGCTCAAAAAACTTTCCTCCACAGTAATTTTTTGCTCTTATTTCAAACACTGCACAGCGTGAAAGAGTGACTAGTGCCGACCCAGATGTCCCCTTTATACGGGTCGCCTATTGCCATATATGAAAATGCACAGTCCGTATATATATGGCGATGTTTGGGCCTACAATTGGAACTTTTTTTGCCCTATTATGTTAATTTCTGAACTAACATAGATGATCCAGGATAGGCCGTAAGTAAACCAGGAAATGACTTAAGAATACCAGAATACTGAACCTGGTTACATATAACTATCATAAGAAAAACACAGATCTTTAAGGGAAAATTTTGATTTTCATTAGGTGGATAATTCCACGCCTAATTCAATCTATACCAATGGAATGTCTTATTTTGGCTTACGCGCGGAATTTTCCACGTAATAGAAATCCACCTTTGTATTGGATGTCTCCCCCCTCCTTCCTTGCCGGCAAAAACCTGTTCAAAGTCAGCGAAATAACGTTAAAACAACGTTCTTTGAACAGATTTTTGCAGCCTGGGCCGTACATGTATTGTGAATTTGCTAAATTTTTTTCGTAAGTAGGGTATGGCCCAGTTGGGAAAAATTTGTTTAAAGTTTGCAGTAAAAATGCAAGAACTATGCTCGGACTTTAGTTTTAGCTTACTGGATAATATTAATGAACAGTATACGAACCCCATATTTATAGATCTCGATTTGAAATTTCATTGGAGGTCAAAATCATCGTGTTAAAACATTCGCTGTCGTACGTATGTACTGTACATTGATGATAACGAATACCGATGGTAATTGAAGAAATCGACCAGTTGATTGGGTTTTTTTTTATGTACAGTACAATACAGTAGCTACAATCTCGAATTCAATCTCGACAAATTTTGTTATATTGAGTGTTCATTATACAGATAGGTTTGATAAAAGGTTTCTTTACCAGGAGAAAGAGCATTAAATTTGATGTAATGAGAAATTCGTTCTACAGGTACTCTGTAATATCAAATAAGCGGGGGAGGGGGAGGGGGGGGGCATACTTCTAGAAACAATAACATAAGCAATCAAATCGCTAAAAATATCAAATATGTAATATTAAATAAATTATATGACAAACACTAGAATTTCCAGTCATATCAGCAATTCATTCAGAATTTATAGAAACCAGTATGACAGGGTTACTAAGGGACCATCTCAAAATTTCGCTCTAAAACCAAACTTTTTGTTAGTGGTAAATCAACTAAATTTGACCAAATTCAACAAAAATAAATCTGTGCAGGAGTGTGTTACGCCAATGAGCTTGCAATGGTTTGGTTTCTTCGGTACAAAGAAACCAATCCATTGCAAGATCATTGACTCAGTACTCTCCTCAGTAGATTTTTATTTTCTCACAAAAAAATGTGTTTTGCAATAGTTAAATTCGGATACTGTACCATACCTCACAAAATATATTGGATGAATGTGCTCTATCAAACGATCCAGCAATCACATGAGCGCCTTGTAGCTAAATGAGAAGATAGTATTCTTACTTTAACCCTTCCGTTAGTGTGGTTGGGTACCCCCGGAAGTTTGTTAATTCATGGGAAGGTATTAGAAGATCCAGGGGGCCAAAAAATCACAAAAGTATGATGCAGGTTTTTAAATTTGTAAGAAAATAACCTCTTGAATAATTTTTGTTATGTTACTTTCAATGCAAAATTTAAAATTCCGGGGATCCACATCATACTTAGGAAGGATTAAAAAACACAAAAAATCTCGTATCTATAAACATAAAGTTAAATTCGATGATAGTTCTTACGAAAACAGTTGAATCATTCGAGTTGACAAAGATTTTCTAAAAGTTTGCAGTAAGGACGCTAGAACGATGTTGTTGTTTTTGTTAATGTTTTTAAGTTTTGCCCACTGAGTATCTAAATGCAAGATTATTCTTATTAACACTGGACTTTTTTGGCTGGTGTAGCCCCCGGGGGGACCTAAAGTGCCCGCGATCATATTTTTTTTCTAAACTGCTAATGCTTATGACATAAAACTTTGTACAACTCAATACGAATACTTGCACCCCAAACTTTTGACTTGATGATTGGTACCTAGTTTAACGTCATGAAAACTGTGAGTTTGCGATCTGTGAAACGCTGCAAAAAGACTGTGGTCTTTTATTTTCGAACCACTAATGCTTTTGATATAAAATTTAGTACACTTAGTTACAGAAGAACTGAATGCAAACACTTTTACCACAAAATTTGGAATTGATGCCGTCACTGATACCTGTTATGACGTCATCAGTAACATTAGGTCTGCGATTTGTATAATTTGCAATCTGCTCTGTAAAATATGAAATCTGGTCCATATTCTTTTTTTGATCCTAATCCTTAATGAAAGTTAGGAAAATTCGCCAAATTACAAAATAATGCTATTAATAGAAAAAATGTTAATGCAAAATGAAAATGCCGCGGGAACTGGTGACCGTCACAGTAGTTATGGGCGAAAATCAAAAGAAGACATTCCAATGGTAGAAATTGACATCACACGATGTGTGATGTCAATCTCTACCAATGGAAGTTTTTATTTTGGCTTTCGCCCGAAAATTTTCACATAGTGTAAATCTACCTTTAAACAACTTACTTTTAAATTTTGAATAGCACTACTTGGATCAGTTGTGAATGATTCTTCGGCAATTATTCTCATTCCCATTCCTCGGAGCTCTTGACGCAACAGATTGTTCAACTAATATCGGTAATAAAAATCACATTAATCCTATGTAAGCGGTTCTCCACACATGATAATTTTCGGCGGATTTTACCGGATCGAATAATAAAACGACCCGGTGGCAGCATGCAAAAAAGAGATATTTTCAACTTTGTTCGAAAAAGATCGTTCTGGATAGGCCAGAATGAAGACGCTGTTCGTACTACACATGCGTGAGACAAGAACAATCAGATCCGTTCTGAACTACGGAAAATTATGGAAACACGCCTTTAGTTACTGACATTAAACATTGCCGAATGCGGTTCAATACATCTCCGTGCATGGAAACCCAACGGGAACACGTATGTTATACGTACCTCATAATAATAAGGTTCTGTACTATACAACAATCCAATATCTTTCCATCCATAATGTTTCGCTAATTCTGCACGTGCTCTATTGAAATTATACGAACTTGGAACAGTACTGAAGAAGTTTGGATAATTCGTTCGATCTAAGATTAAACTCAAGTCGCTTGTACCTGGTGAAACCTATAAGAAGATCAATATAAATATATATATATATATATACTTATCAGTAGGCAAAAACTTGTTCAAAGTCCACAGTAAAGGCACTAGAACAACGTTGAAAAGATCTCTTGAAATTTCAAAATTCGTATTATCTTACCCTCTAAAGCTACGTTTACACGCTATAATACAGACGCTACGATTAATCAGAACGATTTTCGCCACCATTTTTAAAAATCCGCTATGGTTCGGAAAAGTCAGTACTCTTTCTATAGATTTTTCTGATTAGTAGTCGACTTTTCAAGATGGTAGCCAAAATCGGCCTGATTAATCGTAGCGTGTAAACGTAGCTTTAGAATATAAAAAAGAATGAAAGAATAACTCATAGAATATAGTATATCCGGGTGGCGTAGACTGGAGATTAATCGGTCTAGTCTAAGCAGGCCAATCAAATTAAATCGATGGTGGCCATGAATAAGTTAAAAAAAGATGAGAGAATGTTTTCAACGTTTCTTTGTGGAAGGCAGATGTGGATGTATTTTCAGATTGCAACAAAAATGTAATTTAAAATGTGTTGGTGATGAGTTTGACTAAGTAATAGAATTATTTCCAATTTCCATTGCAACGATTTTGTTCGTAGCAACAAATCAAAAATGCTGAGCATGCGCATTTTAAACGTATTACAAAATGATTTTTACCGCTGCGGCTCAATATTGGAAGTTTTAGAAGTTTAGATCTGTCAACTGTCTACGACCACCTCAAAACAAAAAGCAAAATTTAGTCGTTGACAAGTGCGACCAAACGCGCAGTGCAATGGCAATAATCCTTAAGGCTGGGGTCCAGACAGTTGAGTTATCAGATTAATTTACCTGCATGACATCAAAACGTTTCAAGCCAGATGTGGCAGCGATAGTTTTTGCCAAATCGTTATCTGCTGGTCCAAGAAACATGAGTTTATGTGGCGATGAGTTATATAAGTATTCAATTAAAAGATCACTTCCATGATGGTGTGTGCTCTGAAATAGAGAATATTTAAATTTCTAGGTAAATTCATTCGCGCTTATTGTAAATGAAGCTATTACAATGGTTGAAAGTGACGTCACCTGTCATATAGTGGCTTCATTTATTATTCGTGTGAACGAATTCGCCTAGGTGGACCCTCTGAATTTTTAAATTTTGCTGTGAATGTAACATGCTAAAAATTATTATTCAGGAGGAGGTTATTTTCTTACGTATTTTAAAAATCTGCATCATACCTCTGTGACTTTTTTCCCCCTGAATCTTCTAATACTGTCCCATAAATTAACAAATTTCCGGGGTACCCAACCATACTAACGAAGGGTTAATATATCATATACTATTTTAGCGGTCCTATCCTTTTTGCGCCGACACCACATCGAAAAAAACATTGAAACAAACTCAAAACGACGTTGCGACGTTGTTTCTACGTTGTTCCGACGTGGTATGCCCACTGGGTCTACCCTATAAGATTATATACGTCACATTCGTGATGACATGTCCTTTCACAGTATACTCTCCGATGAGTAGAAATAAAAAAGACTCGAAATAAACTAGCTATGGAAACATTTACTTACAATCGACTTTGAATTATCATTGGTTAAAACCATCTCGTACCCAGGAAAGTAAGTTAGATCAGAATTTATAACATTCAAAGCGATATTTGCTGCTTCTATTGTTCCCAAACCTCTATTTGACAATAGATCTAAGAAGCCGCCAATGTAAAACTTTACTCTTGGGCAGTTGAAACCATAACTATCGTATGTACGATGAGATGCTAATACGTCATAATCGTTGGAACAATGACATTCTTCAAATTCGTACGTTTCGTTGATTATTATTTTTGCTGTTGTCGTAACATTTGACGATGCAGGTGTTGTAAAATTCGACGGTGCATTTGTCGTAACATTATACGGTGCAGGTATCGTAACATTTGACGATGCAGGTGTCGTAAAATTTGATGGTGCATTTGTCGTAACATTAGAAGGTGCAGGTGTCGTAAGATTTGGCAATGCCGTTGTCGTAATATTTGATGGTGAATTTGTCGTATCATTTGGCGATGCTGACGTCGTAATGTTTGATGGTGCATTTGTCGTAACATTTGACGGTGCAGTTGTCGTAAAATTTGGCAATGCCGTTGTCGTAATATTTGATGGTGAATTTGTCATACCATTTGGCGATGCTGACGTCGTAATGTTTGACGGTATATTTGTCGTAACATTTGACGGTGCAGATGTCGTAAAATTTGATGGTGCATTTGTCGTAACATTAGAAGGTGCAGGTGTCGTAAGATTTGGCAATACCGTTGTCGTAATATTTGATGGTGAATTTGTCGTATCATTTGGCGATGTTGACGTCGTAATGTTTGATGGTGCATTTGTCGTAACATTTGACTGTGCAGGTGTCGTAAGATTTGACAATGCCGTTGTCGTAATATTCGATGGTGAATTTGTCGTAACATTTGACGACGCTGACGTCGTAATGTTTGACGGTGCCTTTGTCGTGACATTTGACGGTGCAGGTGTCGTAAAATTTGATGGTGCATTTGTCGTAACATTAGAAGGTGCATTTGTCGTAACATTTGACGGTGCATTTGTCGTAATGTTTGACGGTGCTGATGTCGTAAAATTTGACGGTGCATTTGTCGTAACATTAGACGGTGCAGCCATTATTGTCGTTGTAACTTCGTCATCTGTTGTAATATTTAGTGCAAAACACGCCATATTTGTACTGTTAAATATCGATCCAAACACATCCGTTTCATTAATTGCAACATATGTCGAGTTAACAAGTGTTGTATTGATAATTGTTGGTACTATAACCGTCGAATTGAAAATATATGTCGAGTTATATCGAGTTGAATTTACATATGTAGAATTATAACGAGTTGTATTTATAAATGTCGAGTTAATCTGTATCTCTGGTACTCGAGATATGGTGTTATATCGAACAGTTCGACAACAACAAAACGAATATTTATTTTTGTCCATTTGAGAACTTTGTTTTTTGCATACTTGTTTCGTATCAGTACAATAAGCCAGTAAAATGACTATAAATAATATACATAAATATTTCATAGTGACTTCTACATAAACGTATGTTACTTATGATTTTTTTTTAGTCAGTTAGAAACTTTCGTTATTTAATTAATTTATTTATAAATAAATAATTTTGTTGAAATTAAGTACAATTATGTACTCTCCCAGTGGGAAAAACGTGTTCAAAGTCAGCAGTAAAGACGCTAGAACAACGTCTTCAAGGTTGTTCTAGCGTCTTTACTGCTGACTTTGAGCATGTTTTGCCTAATGGCTAGTACTATCCCAACAGACACATCAATTTCGAATTTGCTAACTAATTCTTAAGATGTATGTATATACTTCAGTTTCAGGACTATTTAAATTAAGCAAAGGATGACAACGTCGTTCCCAGGGCTTCTTGCCTTTCAAAATTACGGAAAGCCGCTCTCTTTTTTTGAAATCAGCTAAAATTGAAAAATAATATGATAGAATATTTGAATATGAACCTACGCAATTCATTGATTTTCAGTAGGTAAAAACATGTTCAAAGTCAGCAGCAAAAAAAAAAAAAAAAAACGCTGTAACAGCATTGTTCTCAATGTACTACCTAAAGATTTTGAACAATATTTTTATCAAGAAATAACAGCCGGTCATCGCTGTGGAGGAGAGATTTTTCAGAATATTTTCAGCCAAGTTTATCCGATCTTAATTCCTTGTGAATTTTCTATCCTCACAAGTATGACGTATTGACGTTGATCCAATATACCGATATATATTTCTTACATGGTGTACCCACATAATCTTAATCCATTTCCTAGGCCGTTCCATTTACCAACATAATTTACTTTTTTTTGTCTAAGAATCTATCAAACTAATTCTTTTCCTGGACCGTTCCATTTTTTTATCAATAAAATATCCCATAAAAGTGCATTAAGAACATAAATAAGGAGTCTGAAGAAGAGGTTGTTTTTGACATCAACATATAATAAAAATTTACCTCCGGGTAAAGATTATAATTACAATATTTGCTTTTATTAAATGTAGCTGGCCTCTTTTATTAAGGCGGATCTCCTCTAACTATCACGTTTACCTGAAAAATGTGAATGCGGCAGTAAATTTAACATTGAACTAGCCTGTTCCGCAGCAAAAAAAGTACTTCGACGTGTTTTCTCGCCGGGCGTCGAGTCTGTAGTACAGTCAAATTCGTAATATGACAGCCAGCTTACTGAAAGAGGTGTGCAATGATTTTTTTGTTGAACCACGCCTTTAGCAGTTAACTGACGGAGTCTTTAAACAAACGCTCTGTCAACGAATCTGCAGAGGCAAGATTGGATGTTAGTGCTCGAAGTTTTTGGATTACAGTTCAAACGCCATTTTTTGATTTGAGGGTTTTCAACCCAATCGTCAAGAGATATGTAAACCAAGAACTTCCTAAAGCATATGACATTAATGAAAAAAAAAGAAACGCATATAACGAGCGTGTAATGCAAGTCGAGCACGGAGGTTTCACACCACTCTTCATATCTTCATCTAGAGGGATAGGTGGCGGGTGTCGAAGGTTATTTGCTTGCCTTGCAGAAATGATTTCTGAAAAGCGAAAACAAAATGATCCTTTAACGCTTTAATGAATTCGATCTGTATGTGTGTACGAGGCAGTAGTTCTCTCTTCTCAGTTAATGCTTCATTCGTTTTTGAAAAAGTTGAGAAAGATAACTTACGAGCAACACGATGTCTCAACTCGTTTGAAACGAATGGAAAAAAGTTGAAATACCAAAACAATGGTACATCGAGACAATAGCGGCTATGAACTTCTCAGAATTTTGGGAAAGCGAGCTTCTTCAAAACAAAAATATAAATTTGTTCTGCAAATTACCAACATTTGTTTTACAGCTGTGATCACATTCACTATGCTAGCGCTTAAGTTGTTATCTGTTAAACAAATTTGGCATGCAGGACCGCGGATTAAAAAAAAAATGAAAAAGATGAAAAAATGTGTAGAAACGAATGGGCCATAAGCGTTTCAAAAAGCAAATGTACCCTTACAGAGAAGAGCATCAGTCAACGATTTTGCAATGGATTGGTTTCTTTATACCGAAGATATCAATCCATTGCAACTAACACTTCTGTGTTGTTTTTAAAGTTGGAATTTGTTAAATTTAGTTTTTCGCTTTTAAGCACAAAGTTTTGACATTCTCTTCAGGGTTATTTCCAAACTTATTTTTGCGGAGTGAAACAAAATTGAGAAACAAGCCAATATAACTACCCAGCGTGCAAAAACTTTTAAAGGTTACTTTTCCATATATATGGTTGAAATAAGAGAAAGTAATTACTGCGGAGGAATGATTTTTGTAGCTTCAAGCTACAAAGCTATGTCATGTTCAAAAATTACTCCACCACGGTGATTTTTCATTGGTACGGCGAATAGTGAATGTTAAGCTAGAAATAACAAATAATCCCTGTGCAGGAGTGATTTAGCTTCAGGATAAATAACTTAAAGTTACGATGAAATTTCACTCTTCCACAGTGATTATTTCGAGTATGGTGAATATATATTCCTTCATTTTGGGGGGTTTTACGTTCGTTTTTTTGGGTTTTACTTAGAATTTTTACTGATCAACAGAATGAAAGTTTTTATTTGTTGAGTTATATATAGTATATTCCCAGCCGGCAAAAACCTGTTCAAAGTCAGAAAAATAACGTTAGAATAACGTTCAAAGAACGTTAGAATAACGTTATTTTGCTAACTTTGAACGGGTTTTTGCCGGCTGGGTTAACTGAATTTTTTTCTGAATACTAAAAGTTACTCACAGAAGCAGTAGGAATAAGAGCGATTTTTGAGCCTAGCTTTAAGCCTTCATGCTACAAAGCTTGTAGCTATGCTCAAAAATCCCTCTTTCACAGTGATTATTTAATCTCCGTATTTGAAAATGACAAGAAGCGCTGGGAACGAGGTTGCTACCGGTTGAGATAACGTTTCCCAACCGTAAAAAACCTGTTGAATGTCAGCAAAATAACGTTGGAACAACGTTCACAGTACGTGGTTCTAGCGTTATTTTGCTGACTTTGAACATGTTTTTGCTGCCTGGATTATCTCATTTCAAATTTCATTTGTTAACGGAACTTTTTTTATTAATATAGACCTATTTACAAATACATGAAAACGAGGTGTTGCTCAAAGTAGGACTCGATGCAATGCAATAACTTCCTTTGTGTGCACTGGAAGTAGGTCTATTCTAAGGTAAATTGGTGTCCTCGCCACGAATATGATTCCTTTAAAATATTTCCAAGACATCTCATCCATTAAAAAGGTATCGCAATGAAAATATTACGTTCTGTCTGTATATCCCCTTCGGTAGCCGATTTAGAATTACGATAGCACTGTCTACTGTGCGCCTGAATATAACTGCCGGATATCATCTGCGGAGGAGTGTTGTTAAGTATAGAAGCTGAAAACTATACTAAAAAACCCTGGTTCATAGGTTATGTGCGGCAGTTATTCAGGCTTACTGCAATTCAATAGATCAGTCCTAGTGGGCAGAAACTTGTTCAAAGTCAGCAGTAAGGACGCTAGAACAACGTCGTTCGATGTGGTTCTAGCTTCTTTACTGCGGACTTTGAACAAGTTTTTTTCCCACTGGGGTAGCTTCTCTTGTGTCGATGTATTTAACAGTAATTGACTAAGTGAAATAAGAGAAAATAATCGTAGCGTTTGAAATAACTGCCAGTCATCACTAGCTAGAGAAGAGATATTTCAGAATATTTCAGCCAAATCACTATGGAGGAGTGGGTTTTAAGCATGTGCTTAAAAAAGATAACTTCTCCATGGTGATTATTTGTATCTACCTATTTGGAACTGTTTGGAGTAATTTTTATTAGAACTCAAGTCTGAACATAACTGCCGGATATCGTCTGTGGAGGAGAGTTTTTTAGTATAGTGTTCAGCTTAAGACTTGAATACTATAATAAAAAAAAACTCCTCCACAGGTGAACTCCTATTATTTTACGATGGTTTTCAATCAAATATATTGTAATTGTAGTTTTTAGTATTTCTACTGCACTCTCCTGATAAGTTCGTCACTTTCGAATGGCTAAATTTTTGTCAAAAGTACATAACCCTATTAACTGGCGAAATAATACTTTGGAACATACCCGTTAATCTTTGTCTGTTTTGAGATTTGTAATGAAAATGTAAACCTTCTTGATTATTGCAATTTTCAAATGTATGGTAATCTCTGCCAGTATACTCCAGCGTTCGAAATTAGAGCAAACACAGTAGCACCTCGGTTGTCCGAACACTGTTTTATCCTAATTTCTCGATTATCGGAACAGATTTCAAATCCTATTGGATCTGACTTATAAAACGCTAGTAGAATACCCCAGATTTACCGAACCCCGATTTCCCGAGCGCATTTTTCAGTCCAAATGTTAAAAATGACCCCGGATTATTTGAACTTTACCTCTATAACAATTAGGAAGAAATTAAAAATATATGAATTATTCAAAAATTTCACATTTAGAACCGTAAGGTATTTGTCTATTCTTTTATTCGAAACTACATATCTTCAGTCCTGGAATCAAATTGCGTTACAATATCAACCTCGTTCCCAGGGCTTCTTTCCGCTTTTTACGGGATAGACGGCGCCGTCTGTCCCGTCAAAAAGCGGAAAGTAGCCCTGGGAACGAGGTTGTAACAATACTGTATTTCTGTTTCTTGGCACAAAAAAGATGTATTTTTATATAGAAGACCTCGATTAACCGAACCCCCGACTATCCGAACAAAATTTGCGATCACTTCAGTGTCCGGATAATTGCGGTTCTACTGGAATTCGAACACTGCTCGTTTGGAACAATCATTGTTTCATTCATATCATGTTTTGTGGTGTAGCTTGTAAAGAAAATTTAAATTTACATGTAACGAAAAGAAAAGCGCACGTCAAAATGCTCTCGGAACTATAGCAATTTAATTTATAATTTCACTGCGCTTTGTTTACCCAGTGAGCCAAAACATGTTCAAAGTCCGCAGTAAAGCCGCTAGAACAACGTTTTAACGTTCTTCTAGCGTCTTTAATGCGGACTTTAAACAAGTTTTTGCCCACTGGGTAGTGAGCATGTCTGTCAAATTTGTGTTGCTTATATCAGACGATTTAATTTCGGTTATTTATTACAGTATAAATTTCTGGTTTTATGGACTAATTGAACTAAGTTTTACTGTCAAAGTAGTTGCAGTACCGTAATGCATCGATTAAACGCCCGGGCGCTTATTTAATTTTCGAGCCTTAAGCTGGGGCGTTTATTCGAGGGGA
>JAULBZ010003608.1:0-16081 GCA_032360805.1 Neoturris breviconis
ATTATAAGTAAAATCTTTGAATCTGTCCTGAACAAATATCTTGTAGTTTATCTTGAAAAGTCAAAACTCTTGTCTGAATTCCAATAATGCTTTCGCTCTTCTCACTCAACAGCTGCCAACTGACAGAATAAGCAGAGCACTCGATTGTTCGTTAGAGACACGAGCAATCGCTCTTGATATTTCCAAAGCTTTTGATAAAGTCTGGCACAAAGGTCTCATACATAAACTACGGTATTTCCGGTAAACTTCTTTCTGTTATCAAATCACGAAAGCAGCCAACGGAGGTGTTCTTAAAAATAGGTGTCCTGAGGGGGTATACTGGCTGGGAATTAGACCTGTTCTTAGGTTCCAGGAAAAAAGGTACAGCTTTAGATTTGACCTGTTCTTTCACTATTGATTATCTCCTGGCTGGGAAAATGATCCGTTCTGAGCTGGCTGTCTCAGCTTGGAAATCGAAGAAGCACTGGCTGGAAAAATGATCTGTTCTGGGAGAAATCGATTCTGTATTGAGTTGGGAAATAGAGGTGTTCTTACGACAAAAATGGACATTGTTTAGGGAGAGTCTTGCGTAGCTGGAAAAACAAGCTGTTCATAGGACTCATTCTTGCTCAGCTAGGAAAACGAGCGGTTCTGAAAAGCAAACGCCAACAATTAAAAGTCAGAATTGTATCTCAGCTAGAGAATAAGAACACCTATTTCTCAGAACACCTCCCATTGGCTGCTTGTAGATGACTTAAAGTGGGATGATTACACCGCCTCAATTGCTAAAAATGTCTCAAAGATGGTTGGTTCTTTCTATCGTTCGCGTAAATATCTTTCCCCAAATTCAATTCTCTATCTCTACAAAAGCCAAATTTGTCCATGGATTATTGTTGTCACATATGGGGAGGAGCTTCTCGTCGATTACTATCATCTATTGACTGTGTCCAACAACGTCTTAAAGGGTTAGTAGGTGACAAACTATACTCAACCCTCCAGCCTCCTTCTCATCGTCGAAATGTCTCTAGCCTTTTATGTTTATGTTTTATCGCTATTTCTATGGTAAATGCTCTCACAAACTACACTCCCTTGTTCCTCCTCTTCTTTCTTTCACTTGAAAAACTCGCTTCTCTAAATTATGTTCAAATCACTCATTCTTTCTCGACATTCCTAAATCTCGTTGTAAATTTCACGAAACAAGCTTCTTTCCTCATACCGCAAAGCTATGGAACTCACTGCCCAATGATTCGTCCCCGTCTTCATATAATCTGATGATATTTAAACGCAATGTAAATAAATCCTAATCTGCACGAAATTGTAAATAGGACACATATTTTTTAAAAAATCAAACTTAAATTTTATACTTTAATACCCACACTAAATTTTTACACTAAATTTCTATTTCTATATTTCTATTTCTTTTTATACCAAGTTTTGATACCAAATTTCTAGTTCTTCTTACCCTATGCAATACAGTGGCCTTGTGGCCTTGCTTTGGGTCACCAATAATAAATAATAAAAAATTAAAAAAATATCTGGAAAGAACATAAAGATTTCAAGACATGATGAAGAGAATTAGTTAATTTAAGTATTTTGAAGAAGAAGAAAAAATAAACAAGGATAATAAAAAAGAAGAAAACTAACTGTTACATTATCATTCCTTATTAATAAACACGTATATAATCTTCCTTATATGAACAGACATGTGTTTCAATGAAAACATCGTTATACAAATTTGTGCTCTAACTACTTTTTTCGCAGTTTTTTTCACATATTTTTGCCTGTGAAAACCCTATTTTTTATACTTCAAAAAAAGCTGTTTTACACTCCCCGTATACAGTACTAAGGGGTCAAATGAAGAGGAAGAAGAAGAAACAGTTTGTGGCATGTCTTAGCCTGAATAAGATATATACAAGAGTAGAGGACTTAACTGTCAGCCTTTAACAGCATTCTCATCAATTCCTAATTATGATATATCCTTGCATTTAGATTGATTACATAATTTGGAATTAAATATTAAAGATGTTGAAACACCTTTCAAGCAGATCAGAATCAAGAAACAGCAATTACACAAGTGATCTAGATTACTCAAATAATGATGAGTCAGCACATACGACAAATGATGAAGAAAGTTTCGATTCATCTCACTTAGGTATGTATCCTTACAAAAAGAGATTAAAAGAAGAAGAACTTTATAGGTCTGGAAAGGAGGGTGTAGTAAATGGTATTGAAATTAAATACACGTATTTTTTTATAAGAAACTAAAGTTGGAACCTTGATTTTACTTTCTTATCTGAAGGAGTACCACATCGGGATTCAAGAAAAGACGAAACACAGTTTTGCTTTTAAAAACGCAATAAAAACGAACAGTAGATATGAATGTACTAACTATACCTTACTATGTCAGTTGTCTTTGAGTATGGCTTCTTATTCATCAATAACAACGTCAATGCTATTATGTCATCTAACGTGATTAAATCATCGGTACCGTCTTTAAATTCAACTCTGTATTCGTCAAGTTTAGAGTTGTACCATGTGATGACACCCCTGTGCCGTACATTGTCATATAATGCTCGTATTTTGCGTTTAACCGTGGTCGTATAATTCATTATCTATCATTATCTATCTGTCATTGTATTATTATCATTATCATAATTTCATTATCTATATGCTCTTCTATGCGATCTTCTTCCTCAAAATATCAGTTTCTTCCTGCAACATCTTCTGTTCTGTACATCTGTTCTGTTCTGGTGCTGGAACTAGCAAGGGGCATTCTAAATGAACTTCGTTTACTATTAGGGGTAATTGTTTTGGCACGGCATATAGTATCCCAGCAATATCTCTAGATTAATTTTGTCATCATCAGAGCCGTCAGCTGTGATCAAACAGAAGAAAGAAATTGTAGGTGAAAGAAAAATTGAGAGGCATTTTAATTTTTTTTCGATTTTACTTTCTTATAAATGTGTTTCTCATAAGAAAATATGTGTATGCACACGACATCTTATCAACGTTAAAAAGGCGTCATTTGGACATCTAGACGTTGATAAGACGCCATGTGTATACTCTGCCCCTGCCGGCACGCGACGTGTTTTTAACGTCAGAAAAGACGTCGTTTTGACAAATTAAAAATTCCTGTGATAATCGAGCAAACTTAGGTGATAATCCAGCAAACTTTGGTGATAATTTAAAAATAGAAAATATCATTATCTATCATATTTTAAGCGAATTTTACACAACAATGATAACTTTATAAACCAAATAATTATCCATTATATTCTTACAGCAAGATGATCATTTTGATAGGGTCACAACTTAGCGTGATCGTTGATGTCATGTTCATTAAAGTTGTTGTTGTTTCATTAAATTTATATGAAGATTATCGTCTATAAGCTAACTAACTTTCGTGTTTCATATTACATGAATTCATGCTGTTTAAATCAACCTTATCCCTAGGGCCTCTTATCTATTTTGGAGAGATGAAGAGCTGGGAACAAGGTTGCCATCTTATAACTTTCTTGAAAATTCGAGTAATAGCTACTTCCGTCTATTTTCGTTAACAGGCATTACACGCACAGATATTCTCAATATTTTGTTTTTGCGCGCGTAATGTTCTGAAAAGGAGAGTGTATTATATGTATTTAGTAGTGATGTTTGACACGGTAGTCTATTTCAGGGGGTTCAACTTTTTCTAATAAAAGCGAAGAAGGGCTTTATGGTAATAACTTGCATTTTGTTAGATCAATCTATCGCAAGACCATTAAATAGTAGCTATTCTTCACTTAGCAAGGGCAAAAACTTGTTCAAAGTCAGACGTTGTTCTAGCGGACTTTGAACAAGTTTTTGCTAAGTGGGTATATTCTTGTCAATTTAAGAAATTAGATGTAAGCAAATCAGTTGTAATCTTAAATATTTTATACTCTGATCAACATCGTTTCCAGTCCCTCCTGGTATTTCTTGATTTATAACTTTATAGAGGAAACGATAGTAGATTTATTAAAGGAGTGTAAGAACACGATTGGCAAGTAGTGAGAAGTATAAAATCCTTACAAATATTGAAGTGATTTTTAAACTGTTTAAGAAACTGTGTGTTCGATTATTATATTTTCCTTTGAGGTTTTCATTCAGGTAGATTTCTTTTTTGAGTTTTCTAAATCAAATTTTAATTTTTTACACTAGATGAAACATTCCTTCGTATCGCTGTTATACTATTTATATCCTTAAATTGACAGCCCAGGTCATAACAGCTATATAAGTTTTTTCTATTAGGATTGAAGTTGAACAGTTTTCTTACCACATATCGGATTTACCAGTGAAGAAATAATTTTCAACGAAATTGCAGTTAATTTATTACTTCGGTATGAGCCAATAAACTCAACCCAGTGTGGAGTAAAGACGCTGGAACAACGTCGTTTGATGTTTTTTATGGTCTTTACTGCAAACTTTGAGCAAGTTTTTTATGGTATTTACTGCGGACTTTGAACAGGTTTAGAATTAACGACGTGTTTTTCTCGTTTGGTGAATTTGTTTTTCGTATTTAGCTACAGTTTTCATGTTGCTAGTAAGAGAAGTATGTATAAAGCCTTTGAGGGACGTTTTCTATATAGTTTGAAAAATTACTCTATGCTGCTTCATCCGTATTCGTGTAAGAACGTACATAAGGTTGAGATACGGTTCCGTATTCCGTCGACTATCATACTGTGTAAGAACATATGTAAGGTTGAGATACTAATGATTTAAACTCTGTTTATTGTAAAATTATCAGTTAACTGCACGAACGAGTTTTTACAGTTTAGTAACTATATGCTAAATATTTATGTTTAACAGTCGGTTCAGCAACCTCGTTCCCAAGAAGCCCTGAGAACGAGGTTGTCGGTTCAGTTGATTCTTCTGAATCACCTCTTCTCGATTCTACAAAGTGATTATTATTGTTGATTGATTCAAGCTTAGATAAATTTAATATTCACCTAACTGTGCTCTGTACGGGTTATTATAGACACGCTATGTGCTAACTTATACAAAATCTAAATTGAAAAAAAAATCAAAACGAAATCTCTCTACTTTATAAATAAATAAATAAAGTCCTACTCGAAATTGTAGAAACAAAATCTATTTCATTCAATATAAATCCAACGCTATGATAAAGGATCGAATCTAAATCTTTGACGAAAACGTGTGACATTTCTGTTAAATTTGAACTTTATCAAATTCCTAACAAATGATGCGTTTCTTTATATGGAGTAGAATTTGATACATCTGCAACTGATTAAACAAAATATTTTTACGTTTTAATATTTTGATAAATTGTTTGTTGGTCTGTTACGAGTTGAAAATGGAATTTTTATTGTGAAATTTGCGTTTTTTGAGCATTTCAAAAAGCGCTGAGAATTTTATAGTTTGAGATTGGTGAAACCATAATTCTGACCCGTTCCTTAGTAGATAAAGATGGAATCATTAGACGATCTCGGTATGTCATCTTTCTATATATTGCAGCTAAATAATATCCCTGTGAACATTGTGAAACTACTTTAATCAGGGTGGTCGTGGTTTACTCATAGAACAGTAGAATCTATATTACAGGCCAACATTACAGGGCAACAAAATATTTTCGATTTTTATGTGTTACCGTATACTGCCACGTATAAGACCATGGGCTTAAAGTGGTTCAAAAGCAAATTTTAGGTGGGCTTATTCAAGGATAGGCTTATACTCGGGTTGCTTATATGATCTGAATTTTTTGTTAAGGAAAGGGGTGGACTTTTAGGGGAGAATTAATAGCAACATATTTCAAGTTTGAATTTTTTTTTATTTTTTGTGTCAATATACTAATTTTTAGCTCAGAGGAAAGACTCAGAAGAAAGAACAGCGTATGATGAGGAACCACTGCCATCTCCCTCGTTTTCCTCACTGGAAGATTCCAAGTGGAACTCTTCCACAGGCTGAAGCATGACATACTTGAATCCTTCAACCTTTACTTGATCGTCTTCTAAGCCATCCACTGATTCCACATTTCTTGAATGATTGTATTATAATTTCCTTGTTTGCTTTTACCTTCTTCTATGCGTCAGCGACCCATTTCATAATGAGGACTCGTCTCTGTGATTCAGTCAACTTGTTTTCATGATAGAGCTTGAGATTTTCTTCACAGTGTTTTTCGAATTGTACGCGCACTAAATCCTTGAAGACTTGTTTATCGACACATCCGAGGGCTGAACTTTATTTGTACATCCGGGAGCTATGTTTTGTTTGCTTGTAGCATCTTTTTGACAGTGTCCGTTTGTTGAGCTCTGTGTATATCTGCACAAAGCATCTTTTCATGTTTTTACTCCTATAACATGGGCTTATACTCGGGTGGGCTTATGCATTGCCTGACTTTTGCGTAAGTGAAAGGGGTAGGCTTATATACGTGGCAGTATACTGTATTGCCTACGCAAAATAAAGTTTTTATGTTTTTAATTATTTAGTTTTTTTATCATCTTATGATTGGCGAAAAAAAATCTTTTACTTAAAATCTTTTTTCTATATAATTTAGTTCAAGGCATCGTACACTTAGTTACTACTTAATTACAAAAAAGTTCGGACCAATTAAGTTCGAATCAAAAAAATTCGGATAGTAAGTTTCGGACAAAATTGCAAAATTGTAAGAAGTTCTTTTCAATTTATCCAGATTTTGGTAAAAAAAAACTGTCTAAAGTTGTCCAAAATAGCAATTGTCCGAAATTAAAAACGTCCCAAACTTTTTGTTTTAATTTAGTCAAGAAAATGTATTCCTGGTATATATAATGCATATAAATACTTTATAATCGTGTTGATTGCTCAAAATGTGAATTTTCAGCTGATCTATTTATTATAAGAGGTTGGTTTGTTAGAAGGCGTTTTTCTAAAGAAATGTCTGCTAGATGAGTAGAAAATATTATTAGAAAATATATTCTGGATGAGTCGTAAAATAAAAACATACAAACCACACAAGACTTGTCGTCCAGTGTTTTTTATTAAATTTACAACCGGCAACAGGCGTTGGTGAGAAAGTTGATATCGTTTATATAACATTCGATAGTTTCGTTTAAGTGCAATAACTGGCGAGGTCGTTCGCTCCGGAAAAAGCTGTGTTATTTCTACCTTGAGAGAGTGCTGGGGTCATATGACAGGAGAAATTAAAACTTTTAAAATCATGGTCAAACGATGACATGCATAAACTTCATGACTGTGTTCTTTCACTTATTTGGAGTTGTTTGTCCATGGTCACCATAAATAGTTTGTAGTTATGCTACGAAACATACTACAGTGATTGATAAAAACAAATAATCACTATGGCGGAGTGGTATTTAAGCATTGCACAACGCTAGAAAGCCTGAAGTAATGTCCAAAAATCTCTCCTCCACACAATGACTATTTGCTCTTTTATCAAACACTGCAGTACACTACTTATTAGGAATGTTATCTTTAATGAACTTGATTCACATTGGTAATTTGTGCTTCTCTTATTTTTGGCAGTTTTTATTTGTTGTAAAGTTTTGCTTTCCTCTGGGTGGATAACAAGATATGTGCGCCAATTTCTACCAATGAAATGTCTTAGTTTGGCTTTCGACGGAATTTTTCGGCTAATGGAAATCAACTTTCTGAGTTGTTTTAAGGAAGGATTTTTTCCGTGTTCAGAATACAAACATTTATTTATACGAATACACACCTATCAATTTTATCATTTGTGTCCTTTTGTTATTCAAACTTGAATGACTGGAACGAGCTGTTTGTGTTTTGTTGACATGTTACAGCGAAGAGTGATATTATAATTGTTTAACGAGAACGTCAAAACTGTCACAAATTGTTTTGATATTCTCTTTCCGTGTCTACCATCTTTAATATATCCCAGTGGGCAAAAACTTCGACGTTATTCTAGCATTTTTACTGCTGACTTTGAACAAGTTTTTGCCCACTGGAACCTTAACGTTACGTTAGATTATATTCGCCACTGTTCATATCTTACAACATACTGTTTCAAAAGAACGTCCAATTCCACATCTAAGCAACGCTAAATTGACGCGTTAATGTCGAACATGTCGGGTCTTTTGAACATTATGTAACTTGAGATATAGCCAAAATAATTTATGAATACAAACCACGAATTAGTATGTTCTACGAACTCGACGTCAGGCGGGGAACGTTGACGTCCTGGCGTCTTTTCTGCGGACTTTGAACAAGTTTTTGCCTACTTGGTACGACGAATACAAGCAGAAATAACTCAAACGTCGGCCTAGAAAGATGAATTTTATAAACTTGTAACATGAGGCGTGACCTATTCTATACGTAAAATTTGTATCATATTATCATAGTTATCATATTGCATATAAAAAAGAGAAAAAGAAAAGAAGGATTATGAAAAGAGAAGATATCTCATGATTAGAAAAATAATAATTAATGAATTTCTTTTTTCAGATAACATACCATTGGAGTTTTCCCTCGCAAACAAAGTCGAAAAACTTGATGATAAAAACATAGATGGAATCAGTATCCTACTTACAAAACCAACCATAAAAAAAATAATTGATAGACGAAAATCTGAATTATTTTTAAAAGAAACTCTGCAAGATACAATCAAAGAAAAAGAAGAAAAAGAAAAAACGAACGAAATTATTGAAGAAGTAAATAAGGACAATTCGAAGTTAGTTATACACCGTCGAATACGCGAACAAAACTCTGATACTTCTTCAGAAAGTGGAATTGCTTCACAGGTCAGCGAGACAACGAAAAATAATGAAGACAAAAACGAATTTAAAAATTCACAGAAAGATTTCTGGAAATTAGAAGATGACGCCATCCCACCTGCACCTCTAGCCGTAAGTTCTCCTTCAAGATCATTAAGTAAATCAGATCAGCGTATTTTTCGAAGTCAGGATTACTTAAATTCAAGTTCAAATCAGTTTCCACAAAGAACTCAAATAGGCGAAGAATATGGCTATAGCACATTAGATGGACGAGTTCGTAAAAATAAAAACAATGAAAATATCTCGCGAGAGAATTCAATAAGTCGTATACGAGAGAGAAATCTTGAACTAGATCGTTTAAGAAACAGTACCCAACATCTAGATCATATGAGAGGGAGTAATTACAATTCAGAAAGTGGTCGTAGAAGCCATCCTGTGGGTCAAAGTTATACAATGGATAGGAGACATGGAAGCAGTCACTATCTTAACGAGAGACCTGTTGCACCAAAGTATCAGCGACCACATAGCGTCGGAGCAGATTCGTATCGATATAACTCTTCTAACAGTGTAAATAGTAACGCATTATTAATCCCTCCTAACAGAAGGGCTCCTTCTACACAATCAGAAAATGTAAGGAACTTTCAGCGAAATGAAAAACACCGCTCAAGTTCTTATAGCGTAAGTGCTAGTAGTTCTGTAAGTAATTTTGCTCCACAAACATCTCGAAGTATTGGCTTTGGAAGCTCAGTTAGCAATCAGTTACCTGAATCAAATCGTGATTGTTCATGCGGGACGCTGGGAAGACGTGGACTTTTAGAAAAAATTAATGAAGAAATCGAACAAGATAATGTGATATTTGCTGCGTCAGCAAGAAGAAATGATGTTTGTCAACGTAGAAGCACATACTTGACAGTGTTTCTAATAATATTAGCTGCAATGTCGTGTCTTATTGGTGGCTTACTACTCTTTTATGTCGGACATTATCCACAGCAGATCGTGTTAAATCAAGGAGACGCGAAATTGATTGATGCTTCATCATTGTTCTGTGGTGGTATCCAAGCAGACTCAAAAGAAAGTAGTGTTCGAGTAATGACTTTTAGTGACAATGGCCAATCGAAAGAACTATATTATACTCGATCTGAAGTGATAACTGTTGCACCATTTAGCACGTGGAGCAGAAAGTTTTATATATTGAAAGGAAGTACAATAAAAGTGAAATTAGTAACGGATAAATCTGTAGATGTCATGAGTTTCGCTAGCGATCAAAAATTTAAGATCTGGTCCGAAAGAAAACAATCTGAAACATATATAGACAGCATTATTTGTTGTTCGAACACAAAAGATAAAAACGGAGAACTTTTCATTGAAGCAACTGAAGATGAAACCTACGTCATAGCTATTTATAGTGGCGAAGAATTGTTTCCAGTCTCAATTTCACTTCAAATGACATTTAAAAGACAAACATATGATTTTACTGATACATCTACATCATGTACTGCAGAGAAAGGTAAATCATGCACAGTTGATCACGATTTTAATACGAATAATAAAATTGCTATTGAAGTACCTATAGACAGTAATACAGTAAATAAAATTACAAATTCTGCAGAAATTGAATGGCAATGCAAAGCAAGGATATGGTTTTATTTTGTCATTTTTACTTGTACGTTTATTGGTATTGCTGCGTTGTTAGTCACCATCTATTTCATATATACCAAATACGTGTTGTCGTCAGAAAAATGCTGTTGCTTAGCAACTGAGAAACAAAAACAAAAGGACGGAGGGTTAGATTATTACGATAACTTTGGTCGAACACATAGTGATATTGGAGCATCTGAAAATATGGGCGACAGTCATCACAAACATTCATCAAACAGAAGTGGCGTATCGACGTTACGCCCGCCGTACAATGATAGTTCAAGCATGAGTGAAAGTTCACAATATCTTGCAAATCTCTTTCAGCAAAAGGATGCCACGTTACAAAGACAATCACGTGACTCTAGTAGCAATGTGGCAGCCATTTATAACGATGTACCCACCACTTATGTTGAAACAGCAGACAGTGGAATATCTGTAGAAGCAAACCTTAGTCCACCTGGACAACAGAATGTAGATGCGGAAGAACTTCTACATCTTAAACAACTACAATTTCTACATTTAAAATCGTTGCGACATCATCAGTTGCAAGGAATGGAATTAACTGAAGGACCAAGTGTAAAACAATTGTTGTATCGACCAAATTCGGCACAACCTTCATACCGAGTTGACCAGCTGCCAGAGAATTTATTACAATATAGACAAGAAATGAACAGTCGAGGATTTAGTAGCAATTACAATATCAATAAAGAGTATCCACGTGCCATGTCACGTGATCAAAGACGCCCTCAATCTGTTATGTCAGAAGGTGATTATTATAGATATCGAAGTCCACATGGGCAACCAATGGAAATCGATGACAGACAATGTCGATTGAATTTTGATAATAGTGAAGTATATCTCTAACTATTTAGAATTTGATTCTCGGTTTCAGTTATAGTTCTCTTGGTTTCCTGTGAAAAAGAGAAATATTAGAATCACCATAGCCGACCATGACAAGAACGAATTCTTTATATTTACAGGCCACATTAGGTTGAGCAAAGAAGTAATAAGATTTTCAAATTTCGTGTAAATATACACGACATAGAAGGTTTGACTGTTGAAGATTGAAAAAAGGTTTTGCTATGGAATGTGTAAAGTTTCGATTGGTAAGCAAAATATTATGGCTACCACCTTACTTACTATCTTTCCGAATAAAATAACAGTTACTTTAAGCATCCCCAGTGGGCAAACACGTTTTCAAAGTCCGCCGTAAAGTTGTTAGAACCGTCTTCAACGTATTCATTTTACTTCAAAATTCCTTAACTTTTGAAAGTTTTGGAGAGAAAGTCCCTTTGCCAATAGTTTTCAATGTGACGCTAATATTGGTGGCTCACGTACGTTTCTTTTTTAATGTTATCCTTTTATACGATTATTGATTTTTTTTTTTATATGTATATATTGTTAGTTACTCACACAGTACTTTATATATAATTTCATGTACATATTTGCATTTAATATTAGAAGTTTGGTAAAGATGAGTTTTTTATGTAGCTATATGAATTATATCGTACCTTTAATCATAATCCCTAACGGCTGATTTCCGTTAGACAAAAAAGTTGTAGCGAAAGTCAAAAGAAAGAAACAGTTGGTAGAAATTGACGTCACAATCGCGTGACACCAATGGAATGTCTTATTTTGGCTTTTCGAAGCGAATTTTTCGTCTAGTAGAAATCGACCATAAATGATATACCCAGTGGGCAAAAACTTGTTCGTCGAACAAAGTTGTTCCAGCGTCGTTACTGCGGACTTTGAACAAGTTTTTGCCCATTGAGTAGACAGTTCGTATACGAAAGTTCCAGTAACCATAGTCTTTCGATTTTACATTTTTGAATTATTCAGTTCCTGAGCAAATATTTTCCATATTTCAGACTAACCATAACCATCTGTGATCGAGATTGTCCACATGCAGCACAGCTGGGAAGTGGGTTGTAATTTTTGAGGTTTCGTGTGAGGGGATTGGTAAATAAAGTTAAGTGGGAAGAAAAGTAATAGATATTTCGTCACAGACATAATATTAAAGAAGAAAGAATATTAAATTCTCTTAGAACTTCAAAAAAGGATTTATTAAGAGGAAGGAAACTAAATAAATAATAAAAAGTAAATTACGGTAGAACGCAAGAACAAAAACAGAAGTTCTCTTTCCACAGCATCGTTCCCAGACTTCGTTCTATTTCGAAATAGGGAGAGCGGTTCTTTTCTATGTTACCCTACAAGAGGGCCCTGGGATCGAGATTGCATCCAAAGAGAATTAAAAGCTTCCTCGGGGTGGATCTGAACTGTAACACTTGTAACACTTATTAGTGCTACAATTCAGATACACCAGGATGCGGTGATATGTGACCTCCACTTTTCATATTTAAAGCAAGTACAACAGTAGCTAAGATTTATAAAGAAAATTGCAACAAAAGCATTTAGTTAGCCAACGATTTCTATATTGTTTAGATCAGTTTATGCGCACGCTCGCGAGATTCTCACTATGAGTTCTTGGCTCCTCTCTAAGTATTTATCCATAACTTATTCCTTCAGCCCTTATATTTTCCCGCCTTTTATTTTCGCACCATTATTTTTCGCGCACCTGACTCTTGCGCCCATTTGTCGCTCATTATTTGCCCGTTATATTCGCCTTGAATGCGGGTAAATAACCCCTTTAATGCGAATAAATTAAATTTAAAAGAATTAAGGTATTGACCAACTTTACTTATGCGATTTGTTGTCATCCTTTGCATTCCGGATCCAGGCCCGGACCTCAGTAAAATCCGGAGCCAGTGTGTTGCGTTGTTATGAAGCACAATCCCGAATATAAGCCCGATCAGGCCAAAGAGCTGATGAAGACAAATTTTGGAGGGCTTACATTCTAGGCGGGGATTTTATTCGGAGTAAAACGATGATAAAAAAATATAGCATTCCCAACAATTGTCACCCAGAGAAAGCGTTTCTCTTCTTCATTCTTTCTAGCGCATCCTGTTCTTTCTCTTCGCAACACGCCCTTCAAAATTTCCGCCTTTCTTTTTCTCGATAAGTCAGTTTAAAATGCTCACATGTTGGTGGCGCTGCCATTATGGTGATGAAATTTATAGCAAGTGCAGTAGTCGGGTAGTTTTTGAAGTATAATTCTGAAACCAAACTGATCCCTCCCGTATTTCCAATTCTAATGAAACCAAACTGATCTTCTAATCCCGTTCTTACCACAGTTTTAAAGAGAACGGAACAAGAATATTGATTGGTTTCATCCAAAGCAAACTGGAACATCTTGTCTTTCTAGTATATATGTTGCTTGGGCTATAAATGTATATGTCATTTTTTTTATCTCCATCCTAGAAGTTTTTGTTGATATTCTAGACCGTCGTACCCTGGGATCGAATTTGCCTTATCTTCAGGGATGAAGTGTCTAGATGCCTGTCAGTATTTTGTAGATACACCTGGGCTGGGCAGTAGGGTTTGTCTCTCTGTGTATTTTTGGGCCATTGCAAATTTCATCATGACCCCCGCCTCCCTGTAGATGACATCCAGATATCTGTAGCTAGCCTTTTCATGAAATCCGTGACCCTTTCCCATAGGTCAGTATCCATGACTTCCATCCAATTTATTCCGGGAATATGTGACACAACCAAATAAAACCATCTTTTATATCCATAACGTGTTGATTCAATTCTATCGATTTCTGTTGTTCCCACTAAACATTCTTACAACACATGATATCTGAAACAATTTCACCGTGTGGATGAGGATATCCGTAACTTAGATCGCAAAAAGAACCGTAAAGAAGCAGGAATGCAGGACCATAAAATATTAAACTAGATATCCATAACACAAACTCCTAAAAAAAAGGAAATCCGAAACAATATTCTTCTAAAATACCATGTCATCCACTTCCTGTGGTCATGGACGAAAAATGCAATAGCTTATTTTTACTGCACTGGTGGCTGCCATGCAGGGGAAGGGTTAGGCCAAACACCTACAAGCAGTCATTGAGACAAATAGGAAAACTGTCTGGCATTTAATATTGGCAAAAACAAAAGAAACTGCCAGGCATGTAGACACGGAAATTTGCAGATGATTCATCATTCATCATAGCCTCGTCCTTCTACAAAATGCGGAATGCACTCCATATAGCTATTATATTCATTACTTTTTTTAAATTTCTTTAATATTTTAAATCCTTGCTTAATCGTGGGTTTAATAAAAGTTTAAGGAGCAAGACACTTGACAATAATTTACGCTAAGTTTTACAAAGACTTGTGTCAATATGTGGCTAAGCAGGCACTTCCGTGAGTAAAAACCCCTCGTGCGATTCATCGCATGCATTACTTATTTTGCGTGTGTGATCAGAAAATTGTGAAAAAGTCTCGCAGTGTATCAGGAAGGGACGTCTAAACCTGCGAACCTGTAACACAGGATACCGTGCATGGTGAATTTGCCCAATTAACATTTCTTCTATGTACTTTCGCGGTAATAAACTTTTGCGGATTCAAGAATTTAATATATTTCGGGGGAATAAACTTTCGCGGTTTGCAATTTTAATGATAAAAAATTCAATCGTTTCGAAATTTGAGGCGGAATTATCAAGCTCGTCCCCAGCCCCTTTTGACTTTTTTTAATTTTTCTCGGACCTTATAGAAAAGTCTTGGCGAACTTAGCGGAATTATTAGACATAAAATGTGTATAAAATGTGTGATGTAAAAAAAAAGAGATTAAAAACGATAAATAATTAATTTTTAGATTTTTTTTCGCGGAATAAACTTTCGCAGATTCGATAATTTTATATATTTTGCGGGAATAAACTTTCGCGGTTGGCCAGTTTTAGCGTGTTTTACGGAAGAAACTTTCGGAAATCGGGGTTAAATTGTCGTGAAAGTTTCTTCCCGCGAAAGTACGCTGTCCAACAGGATATAATCATATGGCAATTGCTTATACAATGCTGTGTCGGTGATAATACTGGGGGATGAATTGCTTAGTGCTGTCCTTCATATATCAACTTCAAATAGAATATAATTATTTATGGCATGCTGATCATTACATACCACTTCTCAATAATATCTGGAATAACATAGAGTCAAAATCGAAAGCAGATAGTATACAATCAATGTTGTTGCAGCACTTAGCTACTTTGTAGCAGGGGAAACGTTATATAGTTCTGCTGATTAAAATTGCGCGAGATGAGAAAAATCACTTATAGAGTAAATCGACTAAAATTGACTGTACTTCTCGAGCGAACAAAACCAGACCAGACATTTCTCCATAATTATTTAATGTAACTTTACATACGAATAATGGCATTGTTGGCTCCACTAGTACATGCAAGAATGGTAATTATTATATTATTATTATTACCCCAGCTGCAACAACGAGCATCATTTGCTTCGCTCCCAATGCTCGGGTTTTGCTGTGCAAAACTTTATAATTTCACAATGTCATAACTTTTTCTCTATCCGCCCCTGACAGTAGGTGGACACGTTCAAGCAAAAAATTGCATCATTGGACATTGCTAAAAAGGGCAAAAACAGACATCTGACCATAACTTAAACTGTAGTTAATATATTTTCATAACATTTTACAGGTATATTCTCCTAGTCACTGTGAACACGCCAATATAACTTTCCCTACTTAAATTGCTATACAAACAAAGAAAGAGCAAAAAGTAACAAAATTAGAACTATTGTTACTAAATTCTCTGCAGACTAATTAAGACTAATGCACAACTTCTTCCAGTTTTAGGTTTGGGTGTACAATAGGTGTACGTATGTCACTGACAATTTTTGGTAGTG
>JAULBZ010003609.1:0-16078 GCA_032360805.1 Neoturris breviconis
ATAGTTTTCGATTAGGTGCTCACACTTGAAACGGAATGAGATCGTTCCGAAATAGTTTCTATCCGACAAGTGTGAAAATATTCTAATTCATGTTCTATTTGCTATCAAAACTACCCAGCCGGCAAAAACCTGTTCAAAGTCGGAAAAATAACGTTAGAACAACGTTCTGTGAACGTTGTTCTAAAGTTATTTTGCTGACTTTGAACAGGTTTTTGCCGGCTGGGTATTGAAATTTTGATTAAATCCAAGTCACATATCCTTTTATCATGTGGTTAACCTCGTACCCAGGGCTTCTTAACTTTTTTGAAAAACCTATGGAAAGAATCTACGGCGCTTTCCGTTTTTCAAAAAAGTCTAGAAGCCCTGGATACGAAGTTGATCATGTCGTATCTAACTTAAAATATGAATTCCTCTACATGGGTAAAATATTTGCTCTTAATTTGGCTTTTATTAGACGTCGCGTACATATTAAGTGTGTGATGTCAATTTCTACCAATGTAATGTCTTCATTTCGCTTTCTGCGTAACCCAAATCAACCCTTATTGGAGCACCCAAAGAACATACTAGCAAACGCATAAATAATGAGACATTTCATGAATTTTGGGAAGTAATACACACCAAAAGTAGATTTCAAACGCGGAAAACAACCAGGACAAGTCTCTAGAGATTTATCGAGTAGATTTAAGAGTTAGATATTTTTTTAAACTCGACAAATTCTGCTGTTTTTAGCAGCCTAGTATCCAGGCTCTTGGAACATATTTGATTTTTTGTGTATTTTGTTTAGCTACCTAAAATTTAAGGCTTTTTATCTAAGTAGAATTTTGGAATTTTTGCTTGAATTTTAACTTGTCTCAAATATTTATGTGAGTGCTTGTAGAAGGTTCCATATTTGCCTTTATTACCCCGTACCTTGTAGTGGCGTTATTTTGGGCTGGTTTGTATTACTTTTAACACTTTTCCTTTGGGCCCTCTTATTTGCAATAGTTGAACAGTCTTTAACAACATCTCTTTTTGGTCAGTGCTGGAGCGATGAGTTTGTTGGACGAGGAGTTAAAGGGATATTTGAACACGTCTGGTTTGTCGATCGAATACAGTTTTTTCTTATAGTAAAAAGGTTTGACGTTATTGACGTTGTTAAATTTGATGATACAAAAAATTATATTTCTGTGATCTATTTTGTGAAGAAAAATAAATATATTATATCAAAAAGAAAAAAGAAGTCCTCATGCGCTCAAAGCCTTAAAATGTTCTTAGCATGTTCCTAATTTTTACGATATTAAAGCCTTGTGTTCTTATAAACTATGCCGCGACCTCTTCTTTTCTCACAGCGTTAAACGTTAAGAGAGAAGAAGCCTTGGGAACGAGATTGGTAATGTAACTCACCTATGTAGCATATGCTCTAGAAGTTTTACAAAAAATTAAAAAGCCAAAATGTAAGAAAAGTGCAACAGCAATGAGTTTCGAACCTAATCCTATCCTACGCCATCTCCTACGCGATGGACGCAAAAAGAAAAAACAGCATAATTATTTCATGTGAATTTGTTGAAAAAGGTTACTTTATAATGTACTAAATATGTAAGTGCTAATGGTTTTGAAAGAGAATGAAAATGTTGAAATATCGCTTATTAAAGTTTAACCATTTTAGAGAACGCTACTGCTACGGAAAAAAACTGAAAAAAAGTACATTTTAAATATTTATGGTATTTTTATTTTTTCGGCAACTATGCTACTTTAATTATTTTATTCTCTACATCATCACAATCATCTTCGACGATAGTAGGCCGGTACTGCGATGTGTCATTTTTAATGATAATGATTCAAATTTAGAACGAACCAAATAAATTTGTCTTTTTCCAGTTTATTCAAGTAAACACACATCATATTGAAGACGGAGGCTTTAACCAGGCTAGCGACTTGGATCTTTACGAATTATCAATTAGACAATTAAAATTTCACGACAGTTAGTAATAAACACATAAAAGATCAGTGCTTCTGATGAAATCCTTATAGAATGATTACGCCATAACTTTTAATTGGGTAATAGTATGATACTGTTTTTCATCATGGAAGAAATCTGCTGATATAATTTTCATGATTCATGACTTCGTGAAATTCATGATGACTTTCATGATGTCATATAATGACGTCATAAAGTTGAAAGAAATTTGATAAGTTTGGCGCTCCATACAGGATATGATGCTGTCATTTTCATAAATTTATTTTGACATGATTAATTCAATGGCTCAGCGTAAAAGACTACTGAATGCGGATCCGTATAACTCCATACTCAGTACTCAGTATAGTCTTCCATGCTGTGTTGCCTTTCAGAATCTGAAGACAGAATTATGAAAACCTTTCTCAATCAAAAATTATTATCTTCGGACCTAGTAACCAAATCAGCAAAAACATTGCAAGACTACAACAATTATAGAAATTTAAAGTACTTGTGCTAGAGAAATATGAAGCGGTTTATGCTTAGCAATAGTAGCTAGTTTTTTGGAAAAATAAGGAGGAGGTATTGTTCCACCTCCCCCACACTCAACTATCCCCGTGGTTTGGTTTTTTTCCAGGGCTTTGGGAACGAAGTTTGGTTTATTTTTCTTTTTTTTTAATATTGCTCAACGTACGTTCATACGTGTTTTTATAAGAAACAGCTTTATAAAAAACAATAATGAATTTAGGTCGAAAAATAAGAAACACCTTTGAAATACTCTCTTAGTCTCTAAAACACATGCAAGTCTCGTTGAATTTACTTACTTGGACAACAAACAGAATACGTTAACGTTTTATTTCATAGCTTTTGTTGGATTTTTATATATTTTAGTACTATCGACTCCTATTCAGGATGAGATTTTTGAGGCTCTGAATTGATAGAGGGGGCACAAAGTGATGGGAACATGCTATAGTGTTGAAACTTTCCAGAAATTAGCTCAACAGGTGGTGAAAATTTTTTTTGTCACTTTGATAGAATGTTTTTTAAGCGAAAATAAGAGAGAAAAAATGCACCTGTCAAAAACTTGGTGGTTAAGGGAAAATTATTCTTAGTTATCAAAAAGAAAAAGTCAAACTGAGAGTTTTTGTATTATTTTGAGACATCGTTCTAAAAGTAGGAGCATTACATCATCTCTTTAGTCTCGTTTTCAGGCTTTTATAATTTTGCTTTAATAAAAAACCTAGCAATAAGCCTAACCCTTATATCTCTTGGGGTATTAGGGCTAGTCAGCAAACCCTAGCATTAGGGCTAATAACTAACCGCTAGTATTGCATGGTGGCGCATCCATCCCATCCTGAATAGGATTGAGAAACGCAAATAAGAATCTTGAGTTCGAAAATATTGAGAAATTAGAAACTCCGGTCTCGCTTAAATCTAAACTTTCTTATAAAACAAAGTGTGTAATGCAATAACATCTATCATTAAAAAATGTCCCCTAAGTTGGATTTCTACTAGATGAATATGTTCACGCAAAATCTAAGTAAAGCCACTACATTGGTTAAAAACAATTTCACCTGGCAGATGACGTCACTTTCAACCAATAGCTTCATTTAGAAATCATACAAACGAATTCGCCTTGTGGAGATCAGCCTTTACACATTTATGTGAAACACATTTATGTGTAATGTCAATTTCTACCAATAGAATGTCTTCTTTTTGCTTACGCGTGGACCAAATAGAAATAGAAAATCTATAATATAAACTTGCATAGCAGGAGAACCTGAGCGAGAAAATTAAAAATTGAATGGATGCAATCATAAGCGTAAACTAGCTCCTTTAATTATACTCATTGGGTAAGCGTTTTTTTATAAGAAACAGTACTGGATTCAGGTAAAAAGAACATAAGAAACACAGAACTGAAATTTGCAAACCGTGAGAAACAACTATACATCTCTTTCAAGATATTAATCTCTACAACGAATTTGGTTCTCCACGATATTATCTATTATTTGGACAAAAAATATTCCTTGGTTGTCATAGAAACAGAAACGAACCTTTCCTTTTGCAAATTTTGCATCTTTATTTAGGGTTTTATGTTTTTAGCAGTACTATTTGACTTCATTTAAGAAACAAATAAATAAACTTGAGTTCTAAAATGTTTCGAAAAAAAAGAAACTCCAGTTCTCGCTCATGTTGTAGATTTCTTATATTAAAAACACGTGTACTGAAATTTATTGACGATAAAAAATTCGCTTTACAATGTGAGGAAACCATACAGCAGCTAATGTAGACAATGTTATTGATCACTTAATAATGAAACACGACCTATGGAAGTGACGTTCTTGTGACGGTTGTATGCACGAGAGTATAGATAGATTACTGACAGATTTCAAATTAATAGCTTTATAAAACACGATACTACGACAGCTTTAATTTACATATGAAGAAATAAAGTTTCTGTTTTATATATTTCCCTTGGCGGCACGTAACGAAAGATTAACGTCGAAAATACGATTGAGTAAACTATTTTATCGAAAGATGGTTTTTCAATTATATTTTCAATTTCTAAAGAAATTCACATAAAAAATTAAATCAATTTCTGAAGAAGATAAATCTAAAGAAATCCGGACCACAATTTCTATGAAAATTGACTGAATAATCCCTGCAGGCACGCCTAATTAACGTATTTTTTATAAGAAACTCAGGATTTGAGTGATTCTTATTTTTTACCAAAATTTTGGAAGGCAAGTTTCCTATTTTTTTCTTAAATTATCAAAGTGAAAAAACTGTATGTACTGCTAAAAAACATAAATTCGTAAAAGGTACAAAATAAAATGGTTCGTTTATCGTATTCTGTTTTTGTGACAACTAAAAATCTATTTTTTGTCTAAATAAGAGACAGACATGCATCTGTTTCAGAGGTTAAAAAACTGAAACAAAGATATGGTTGTTTCTTATCGTATGCAAATTTCAATTCTGTGTTTCTTATTTTTTGATCTTAGAAAGCTGTTTCTGATTTAATAAAATAGGATATTAGGATATTATGTAGCTATTGCTGCAATATTAGTTTTATTGATATTACCTTAACAGTATGGTTAATTTGAAAACTATTTTTGATGTAAAAGAAAATTTATTTGAAAATGTAAAATCGAACTAAGTACTCAGTTGTTAAAAGTCCGCATAAACTGCGCTAGAACAACGCTAGCGTGTTAACTGTGTACTTTGAACAATTTGTCGCCACTGGGTAACAAGTTGTATAAGGGAATACTGAAACGACTTGCAAAATTTATATCTATTTTTATAACATCGTTATTTATAGATTATGTATGAGTCGATTCTTTTTTTGTGGGTATGACATATATTTATTGTTGAGTATCTTATCTGATGTAAACAGCTTTTTATTTGCATGTGATGTTTTTTATTATCATTTTCTTGCATTATATATAAACAATATGTCCTTGAACGTAGTATTACGAAATACGATATGTAATACTTATTATTTATGCGTCATCGATCGATAATGTCAAAACGACATCGATTTTAACGTTGATTGTACGTCGAGTATGCGCAATGGGATAAAACTTATTCAAAGCTAGCAATAAAGACGCTAGAACAATGTCAAACGATGTTGCTCTAGCGTCTTTACTGCTGACTTTGGATAAGTTTTTGCCCACAGGGTGCAGAGATGGACTAGCATGCTGATATTTCTCGACTCAAAAATCTTTCCTTAAAATATTTATTCCCAATTTTCTTCCAAATTTCAAATATCTATATATAGTCTACAGCAGGAATAAATTTTAGGAAGGTCGTAGTTCTTTTACATATTTAAGATTATTTCTATTGGGTTGTGAAATCTTTTAGTTTGTTTTCATACCATAACCTCTCTTCAATACTGTGAAGTATTAAAATAGGTTTCTGTGTAAATGTTTAGCAAATCGAGTAGTTCATTGGATTTATAAATATCACAACAGCGTGTCAAACACAGCGTGAAATAATAAGATATACAGTAGAGGACGATACCATATTTGGACTATTTATTGCCTTATAATATTACAACATAGCTGTCCTTACTTTACTTGTTCAGCGGCAGCCTTTCGCCAAATAAACAGGCGATCCTAACTTCAGTGAAATATATTTATTATAATCGTTAAAAAATAAATAAAAAATAAAATAACCCTATTAAAAAAAATTATTACCTTATATAGAATACACATTTCAAATACGGTACAGGACGATGCCATATATTAGACTATTTATTACCTTACATGCTATTACACAGTTCAAATACGGTACAAGACGATACTATATATGGACTATTCATTGCCGTATATGATAATACACAATTCAAATGCGAATTCCTACTTTCCATTATATGTACGTAGTGGGCACTTGACTTCTAGACGTCATCTTTTCGACGTTAATTTATACGTCTGCAAGTTGATTAGATTGCTTTTATGAACTTTGAGTAAACATATCAAATTGATGATTAAAGCAGTATTAACCCAAGGTTATGTGACTTGCTCTAATCATTCTCTAATCGATTTAAGAACTTTCTTATAATGTATTCATCAAAACTAAAGCGTCGGATGAATTTAAAACAACGTCACAATAACGCCGCCATTGGAAAAATGGTGGAATTGAATTTGGCAAAAAATTAGGAAATTTAATTTTAACTACAAAATTGTACGCAAGAATTGTTGCCACAGAACATCTCGGTGTGTTCTGATGTTTGATGAGAATTGAACTAGCAAATCGGATTTCAAAGGGTTAATCTTAAATGCTCTGGCACGTGACGTAACATTACACGTCGGAACAACGTCAGAACAACGTCCAAATAACGTCCCAACGACGTCGCGACAACGTTTTAACGTTGTTGCGACGTTGATCTGACTTCGTGTGTTCCTATTATAATATTTAATTTCGTGCTAGTAATAGTAATTTCGACGCTGCTCCAGCGTCTTTTCGGCGGACTTTGAACACGTTTTTTGACCACCGAGTGTAGCTTTTGTTTCTTAAATAGAACAGCATTAAATCATTTTTGGCCGGTCACGACCCCATGATATGGTTTATTATCAAACAAATATTAATTTTCCTATCATTACACGTTTCAAATACGAACAATAATAAAAGGATGACATTTTTTGAATATGTATATACCCGGGGGTGATTGCTTATCCCCCTCCACAAAATATGATTTAATCCCAGTGTCTGTCCAGCGAGCAAACACTTGTTCAAAGTTTGCAGTGAAGACGCTAAAACAACGTTGAAAACTAAATTAATATTAAATGGAATGTTTTGATAACAAAATTTCAAAATATCAGGATGATCATCGTAAACCCAGTGGACAAAAACTTCTTCAGAATCCGCAGTTAATACGCTAGAACAACACGTTTTCTACGTTTTTTAGCGTCTCTACTGCTCACTTTGAACATGTTTTTGGCCACTGGGATGAAACTTTGTAGATCTGTTGTCTTGCAGAATATTCAAAATATACACTTTTCATATTTTTTCTCAACCTCGTTCCCAGGGCTTCTCCCTTGACGTCGTCAAGAGAAGAGAAGCCCTGGGAACGAGGTTGGTTTTTCTCCTTCAAAGAGTTGTAGCTACAATATGTTGTTATCCTGTGGTTGCATTATGATAGCTAAGGAGTCTACGTACGAAGTTGTTCTCGCGTGTTCACTGTGGTTTTTGCTCCCTGGGTAATATCCAATTTTAACAAAATCACGATACCAAATTTGGATACAGCTATAATTATTCAAAATGATGACAAATTATGTGAGGCTATAAAAAGAATTATGGTGGTGGTTCAGGCTATTTTAATACGATAATTTAACCCTATTAATACAGGACCTTTTATAGCTCCCCCATACTGGGGGAATGGGGTTCAAAGGACCATAACTTATGATGGAATAGGTCATAAACATTTTTTTAATGTAATTTAACGGTAATTTAAACTAGTTACCAAAAATTGAAAATAATTCTGAAGTTATGCAAAAAAGTATGGCAAAAAAACAAGGTGCACGAAGTGTCATCTCATCCTGAATAGGGTTAAGAATATGAAGATTACAATTAAACACTACTTCCGGTTATTGACAAAACAACTTGTTGTCAAGTACTGATTCTCAACCGAACGTTTCTTCCCCACTAAATTTTATGGTTTTAGAATTATCTATGATTTTATTGTCTCTAGTAGTCTTCAAGAGAAGAGTAACTATTTTTTAAAAGTTCCAAGGCATCATCAATTTCACGGCTGCTATTTATTGTTCCTGTTACATCATATAATTTTGAAAATGTTAAATATATAAGTGAAAAATAACTCAAAGATAGAAAGAGTCTTTTCGAGATATAGCAGAGTTCGAGATACTGAATAAATGTATTTTTAAAAGTTTTATTATTACCATTTAGAGTGTTTTTTAAAACGTCGCCTATAAGTCCATATATAAACGGTATTCTTGCTAGTAGCTAACTTTTTCTGGACTTCATTTCATAAAGATGATTATTGTTGGAGATACGGGCCGTAAATTTCAATTTTGCCAGATTCCTGTTTTATCTTCCGATTTTCTTAGCTTGATTCTACCGTAGACCGACTATTCTTTAACCTATGTAGATGCGAGTATTCGAATAGATATAAACTATTTATGCTCACTGTTTGTCAGACATATTGTTTGGGAAAACATTTCTTAGATAAAAGAATCGCCTATTTCTAACACTTTATGATATTTTTAGACCCTCAAATATTCGGGGTATAATCACCCAACCGGCTAGATTGTAGTCGTAGTTTTACCAGAATCGGCAGAAACGGAACGAAATTTAGACAATTTGGTCAAAATAGGTGACCACAGAACATAACTTTAAGAAAACTTTCGTGTGTTAAGAAGTCGAATTCCATTATGCGGAAAATTTCGCGTGAAAGCTAAAAGAAGATACACGTTTTTTTTAATAAGAAACTTAGGATTTGAGCGAGAAATAGAGTTTTTTATTTTTTACTAAGATTTTGGAACTCAAGTTTCTTATTTGTTTCTTAAATTATCAAATTGAAAACTGTATACTGCTAACAAATATAAAATCTTAACAAAAGATACAAAATAAAACAGTTCGTTTAACGTATTCTGTTTTTGTGACAACTAAAGAACTGTTTTTTTGTGCAAATAAGAGACCTACATCGGTTTTAAGAGGTTAAAATTTCGAATAAGATAAGTTGTTTCATACCGTATGCAATTCTCAGCTATGTGTTTTTTACTTTCCGACCTAAATTCTTATAAAGCTGTTTCTTATAATAAAAAAACGTGTATTCCATTGGCAGAAATTGACATCACATATCGTGTGATGTCAATTTCTACCGATGAAATGTCTTCTTTGGCTTTCGCGCGTAATTTTCTGCCTAATGGCAATCAACCTTAAGGGGTCAATTTGTTGTTGTTAAACTTTTGTTCAAGAGGATGTTGACCTTACCTACTTTTTAAATATTATTCGTTTGATGTGTTCATTCATTTCGTAATGGACCTACTATTTATCATGTAGCACGCTTCAAGGAAATGTTTTATATAATTATTATTTGTTTCTTTTGGTCTGAGGATCATATCTAATACCATATAATGACGTGTACATAGTGTGAAAGACTACTGAATACGGACACGTATAACTCCCGTATTCGGACTGTGTATTGTCATATATGGTAATACACAGTCCTAATACGGAATTGCCGTATTCAGTAGGTTTTAACGCTGAGGTAATGTTATATCATAAAGTATTTCGCGCGTTTTAAGTAAACCGTGACTCATAAAAACTACTAAAAAAACATTATACCTTAAAAACTAAAAGACGGGGGTACGATTGTTTATTTTTCTTTTAAAATGAAGTGATTTTAATAAGCACACAGTTGGGGGGTCGTGTCTACTAAAGGTCGTTATTGTTGACAGTGTTTGTTGTCAGAAAGTATTCACATAGATGATTTAACATTTATGAATGAAACCTAGATGAAACATAAAAAAGAAGAAATTATTATCCAACGATAGAATAGCATTTTTAACCGTCTAAATGTTGCTGGATTCGCTAGCATTTTCTTTGACTGTCCAAGTTGGATTAATTGCAAAAGAACTTTGGAGTAATATTAAAAAGAGTTCGGTGACATCGGGGTTTTATATTTCATTTGGAAGGCGTTTATCGTCAGTTATCATGTTCATAAAACCAATTCATTTACAATATGTCTGTATAATGTTTCTGCTTCAGGTACCATTCAATGCGCCGAAAGGGCTTCTAAAGTTCCGAAATATTCACCTAAAATCTAAAGCGTATAAATTAAGATCTGGTCAATGCTGTAGCAGTGGATGTAAATCATTATGCAAGTTATGGTTCCGTATTTGTTTACCTGGTTACAAATCAACAGACGGACAATGTATAATAACCGGTATATCAGAAAACGTTGTAACGTCACAGACGCGAGAACTTGATGTAACATTGGACAGTACTTATGGGGTATGTGTTTATTTTTTTATTATTATTCATCTGACATAAATGTGATCCATATGTGCTAATCTACTCTTCACAAGTAAGCAATAGAATATTTGTTCGCCATTTTTACTATTTGTTCATTTAATTGGATGTTGACAAACATAGTGAGTTTACATTTCATAAGTGTAGATGTTGCACGAAACTGTGATTCCATCATTATAATGACGTAAAAACTTACGAATACCCCTGCTGTGTAAGAGTAAGTGTTTATGTGAGTTAAGTGTTTATGAAAAGCATACGATACACAGTGCGGTAAAATAAAGCACTTTCGTCTAGACTTATCTAATTGACATGTGTAGACTTACCTACTAGATGTCAAAATAACTATATATATGTTTGTAAATAATCTTTTTAGCAGATTAGTAATAAAAAAATCGGTATGCCTAAAGTGAATCGTTAAATATCTCTATAGGCAAACCACGAGTGTCCATTGGGATTAGGCTTCCATAAATAGTGTTGTTCTTTCTTCTGAGTGAATCAATTATTCTTTTTTATATAAGCAATAGGATTGCATTTTGTCGTATTTACTCAAATACACGTTTGTTTTTTTATATAAGAAACAGCTTTATAAGAAACAGTTCTGAATTTAGGTATAAAAATAAGAAACACATATAACGGTATAAATATAAACGGTAGTCATATATTTTTTTCGAAATTTTAACCTCTAAAACAGGATGTATGTCTATTATTTCAACCAAAAACAAATCTTTAGTTGTCACAAAAACAGAATACGTTAAACGGACCGTTTCATTTTGTATCTTTTGTTGAGATTTTATGTTTGTTAGCAGCACGTACAATTTTCACTTTGATAAATTAAGAAACAGCATAAGAAACTTGAGTTCCAATATTTTGGCAAAAGAAACTCCAGTTCTCACTCACTCAACTCCTAAGTTTCTTATAAACAAAAATGCGTGTAAGCGAGAAGGGCGTGAGCATAAGGGCGTTTCTTTTGAATTGTATAAATTTTTTTAAGAGGACGTTTATTACAAAGGTTCATTAAATTTTTGAATTTTGAAATTGAGCGACAAACCTTTATGTATCATCCATAGTTTCTCTTTCTACATCGCATCATCATTGCCATCTTTTGTACAAGATATTGTTTTTGTGCGTCTGAATCTGTTTAATTGAAACGGATGATATCAATTAAGAGAAGCATCTACATCTCTGTTTTTTTGATAAGCAACTAAGATCCCAGTACTTACAGTTGCTTAGGATAAACTGAAATGCCAGAAGCTACTAAAAGTTGTTTAAGAGTTGCTAAATGTTTCGATATATAGTCATGTTTGAAAGTAAGATAATAGAATGGCCTGATTCTGTGACTTTATACACAGGTATAAATATATCATACATAGGTTTTGTTATGAACAAAGAAAAAGGTAATGCAGCATTTCGAATTGACATACAAACATAACATAAATATACAATACAAATAAAAAAATTGAATCTTACGCAGTTACTTCATATTGAGTACTAAAAGTTGCTTAAAAAGGTTACGGTCTGAGTACTGGTTGCTTATAAAATGGTGGCTTATAAAAAAAGTGTATTTCCACAACATAAACAATGCTTATTGGTTTGAAGCACAAAGATAATCGATCTTCCTATTCGATACAACCACTAATTGTTTTTGTAATTTCTGTATGTGGGCGTTTATTAACTAAAATGGGCGTTTAGGGCATTCAACAAATTCCAGGGTAAGTAATGTTTATTATAGACTAGGCGTTTATTGGAGTACATACGGTATGCGTATTATGTGCAGGTGACGTTTTGTTTATCAATGTAAATCAATGTGTTTTTACAGGGAAACTTGTTCTAATTCTTTTCCACGTAGTAAACTACCGATATGAATAATAATGTACAGTCTGGTTACTAGCCTTGGAACTTGGAACTGAAACTCCTTATTTGGACAGAAAATATTGTTAGCACTTGTTGAATATCTGTTGCTTAGATACTTCGAAAATATAATGAAAGACTGCCTAATGTGGTCCCGCATATTCCTATATTTGGAGTATGTAATACCATATATGGAAATACACAGTCCAAATACGGGAATAAACGGCATCATATTCGACCGCCTTTCAAACTGTGTTTAAACTCCGCAATAAAGACGTTACGACAACGTTCTCAACTAGTTCTTGTCCGCTGGGTATACATAAATATACAGTTGTGATGAAACACTTCTTGGAATGATGTTTGTTATTATTTTTTTTAAGGTTTTGATTCGATTGCTTATAAACCTGTTGCTTATAACAATGGGAGTATAGAAAAATCACCAGATATCACGGCACTTTTTTCTATAAGCAACTAAGTACTGAAAGTTTCTCAGGATACCTAATTTACTAAATGTTTCGATATATATTCAAAATAGAAAGGAAAGATAATAGAAAGAACAGATTCTGGGACTTTACACATAGGTATAACTATATTACAGATATGTTTGTTACGGAGAAAAGAAAGGAACAAAAAGGTAATACAGCATTTCGAATTGAAAGACAAATGTAGCAATAAACAATTGCATTTTATGAAGTTGTTTATGATTATGATTGAGTAATAAAAGTAACTTTTTACTGGTTGCTTTATAAAATAGTTGCTTATATAAAAAAAAGTGTATTCACGGGGGTCTTTATATGAAACATATGTGCAAAATCATTCAAACACTTTGTGAAGAAGACAACTCTTACTACGTTCAACCCAATAATAACAACTTTTATTTTTTAGCACCCGATGGCTTTTACATTGAGTGGTGTCCAACAAAACTCCTCCATCTCAAATGGTAACATTTTAAACTTTTTTATTTTAAACACAGCGTTGAATAACAGCGGTTACAAATATGTCAGCCCAGTCGACGGAACAACGTCGCAACAACTTCAATACCCCGTCGTTTTGTCATTGTGTTGACATTGTTCCAACGTCGTGTGCTGGCAGGGAGTAGTCTACCAAAGGGGCAAAAACTTGTTCAAAGTCCGCAGTAAAGACGCTAAAACAACGTTGAATGGCGTTTTTCTAACGTTTTTACTGCGGACTTTGCTCGCTGGATAAGTCTAACTCGCTTTGTTACGATTTCCAGATTTAGTGCCGAAGCATACATTCTGTTTATTCTTTATAAATGTTTATGCAATATATGCCATAGTCTTTCGTGCTGTTGTTACACGGAACAGATCTTAAAACATTTACACAATCATGGACTTCTTGTGAATGAATGTATGTGTTTGTTGTTGTTAATGTTTGACAGTGTTTTAATTAACAGATAAATACTAGCAAATTGTTTGATGTGGTTACCCAGTGAGCAAAAAACTTGTTCAAAGTCCGCAGAAATGACGCTAAGACAACATCGAACGAGGTTGTTCTAGCGTTTTTACTGCGGACTTTGAATAGGTTTTTGCCTACTGGTTATGTAAATGTCACGTGACTGTTAAAGAAAATATAATCTCGGTTTTGTAATTGATTCAAAAATATGTACGATGAAACACGTGGTCAACTTGACAAAATACGTCATTTGAAATACTCTGTTGAGTTTTTATGCTTTTAAGCCTCAGGAAGTTTATGCTCCCCCTGTGATAGTATAAGGTGTTGACATTGTGTCAATCAATCTATGTTAAAACGAAAACCTTGTGGGCATAACACGGTTATATTTAATCACTACCGCGTTTGACCATGGTGCGCGCCCATAGTTAAGCCCACCAAAAACACGACATCTGAAAGCGACACTACGACGTCAATGTGATGTTATTTTGACGTTGATCAAACCCCCTATACTCATAGAGGAGAATACAGGAGAATGGGAAGTAAACAAATCAAGGAACTGTTTACATGAAGACGTCATTACTATTTATTTTAGGTGAAGTATTCGAAGTAGTTGATAACAAAAAAATTGCTTTCCTTAATTCATCCTGGATTTATTTATCATATGTAACAAAAACAATCCAGCTTAATCTTGAGTATAAATTAAGTTGTTTTCCTCATCATTATGACGTCAGGTGTAATAGACAATGCAATGCACGTGATGATTTTATTGGCCATTATGAATGTGATGTATACGGAAGATATATTTGCCTTCCGGGATGGGTTGGACAGTACTGCAATACTAGTAAGTACCCACCGGCAAACGACGTGGAAACAACGTCAAAATGACGTCGCGACGACGTTGCTTTGACGTCGTATATCCACTAAGTAGGAATTATTGATCCCTAGCCAGATCTACAGACGAACTAGCCTGATCTACAGACAAAGATGGATTTTCTCTCTCAGTCTGTTTACTTATGCAGTTAAATGTCGTATGTTGACGTAAGAATTCATTAACACGAAGTGCGGTAATGTATGATAATTTATACATTATTGATTTATTTATTTTAAAATACCCGTATTCCTGATTCATTCCAGAGTTATAATTAATAATGGTACCAAAGCTATGGCAAAGGAAATAATTTATTTTTCTGTTGCATAGCTAAATTACCCTATTGGTCTATGGTGTAATTAATGTAAATTTTTGAATATGAGGAGGTCATGCCCGTCATAAAGAAGGTAAATAGAAAATAAAATGTCTTACAATCATAAATTATCCTCACGTCTAATCAACTCCGAAAAGCCGTCCTTACGACGTCAACATCAAAACGACGTCATATCACAGTTGATTAGATATTGTATGTCGGAATCATTCATGTTTTTTACTTCATATATATATTTATTTTATATAGAAGGTTGTAATCCAGCTTGTAAACATGGAAAGTGTGATTCTACTACTTGTAAATGTGACCAAGGGTGGTCTGGAAAGTTTTGTGAAAAAGGTAAATGCGAATGCGTCATGTAATTCTATTTTTAACAAACACAATTTATTATTATATGTGAACATTAAACAAATTTGATCACAAGCTGCGGTAAATTGTAGAAATGTTCATCACTTGAGCTATAAAAAGAACACTTTACTTCTGATATTGCGAACGCAGTTATAAAAAAGCTTTAGCATGTAGAAAATTTGAATTAGAACGCTGTACCCCGCCGGCAAAACCTGTTCAACGTCAGCAAAACAACGCTGGAATAACGTTGTTCTAACGTTATTTTGCTGACTTTGAACAGGTTTTTGCTGGCTGGGTAGAAATTTCAATAACAGTACTATTTTAAGTAGGACTTTTTCCATGTTTTTTTTTTAAACGGCTCACACTCGTTCCCAGCGCTTCTTGTCTGTACGATTTTTTCTCGAGTTTAGAAGTACTGGAAACGAGTTTGACCACTAATTTATAACCGACAGTACTGCTGACCGTACTCGTTCCTTAAAAAAATTAACACACCGTAAATGACTTCTGAATACAAATATATGGCAGCACACAGTCCGGATACAGAGCTATATGGATCCGTATTCAGCAGTCTTTTATGATGTGTGTCGTTATGCAATTACACAAGGTTTTTTAAAGGTACAAAATCACCCTCAGATATTTTTTTCAAATTTTTCCTTCTGTGGTCTAGATGAAACTTCATATTGCTTACTAACATATTCTGAAGATTTGACTCCATAAGAATGAATATTAGTGGAAATAAAATTGATTAAAGTCGTAGGAAATTATAAATTTTCTATGCTCACTGCGTGGCAGCCATCTTGTTTGACAAACATTTTCTGTTTTCAGAGAAAAGAATTGCTTGTTT
>JAULBZ010003610.1:0-16078 GCA_032360805.1 Neoturris breviconis
TACTTTCGCGGATGGGGCCAAAATCCGCGAAAACCGCGAAAGTTAATGCCCGCGAAAGTTAATGCTCCTAAAGTATCGACTAATCGATGATGATGATGATGATGATGATTAGAATGATTTTGTGGAAATATTTTATTGTATTATTGTCAAGGGTCGTCAGTTATGATATTGGGTCTAATAAGCTCCCACTCAATTTATTTTAATAGTTTATAAGCACTCCCTCTAATAAGCACCCAAACAAGGTTCTAAGGTTTTTTTAATAACTTTTTTTTTCGCTATAGCTATCAACTTGAAACTTGGCAAGTTTTCATATAATTCTATTTTACATCTTTGGGCCAAATTTCTAACCTATACCTAATGAATAAGTTGCGATAAAGGCTATATTCTGAAACCACCTAGATCAAAATGTTATTTAATTGCATTTTTACTTCAAACATAGTTATGAATAAGTTGCATTTGGAATTAAAACTTTCAACTTTGTTCAATTACTACTTATGGTGATGGGAATCATTTGGTAAATGTTTGTCAAAGGACCATTCCGTTTTTCCGAATTTTCAAATTTTGGATTTTACCCAGGTTTTTGGGATAATTCGACCGTCTTTCTTTGATAAAACCCGCAAAGTATGTTATGAAGGCATTTTATATGTTAAAATTCAATGAAAACAAGCTTTACTGGAGTCAATTCCTATAAAATGTATAAATAAAGCAATTAACTTCAAATTTGGGCCATAAACTCATATCATAATTTAAATTGTTTCTACAAATTTTTATGGCCTAAATACCCTGATTTCCCCGATTTTTTGAATTTTGGAATTTTGGAAAAAATCAGATTTTATTTGGCTTTTTGAGAAAATTTTGCATGGTTTCGGTGGAAACTTTTTAAAAACTGGAAGATATGTTAAAATATAATCCCTTGGCATTTAAAAACCTTGGCATTCAAAAGACAGAGCTTACAAATACGAAAAATAGAACTGCTCCAATTGCTCTTTGAAGAATACATGTTTATGTATAAACAAGCTGAGGTTGAGGTTCATGACTAGATGTTTACCGGCCTCTACTTTTCCTATTAAAATATTTATCCATAGTATTTTGAGTTTGAAGAAAAACACGGTACTGAAGGTATAGACTATCCTTAACTTAGAAAATAACTTTGTGAAATGATTAACTTCTTATTGTCTTTATTGTAGCACACTCAGTTATTCATATGGATGAATTCATAGATGAATTATTACGAGAAGAAAGAGTTTGTGATATCATGTTACCAAGGATACAAGTACTGTTTATTTTATTAAATGAAAGCCAGCCAATTTTATTGTTGTAACCTGCAAAGTTTCAATCATAAACATCTTACCATATTTGGGTGTTTATTCGAACAATTTCCTTAATAATTCAAGAAGATGTGCTTGTTTAAACAGCTTGTTAACCCTATATATGCTGGGATCTTTGGGGCTCCTCAAAGCTGGGATTCCACACACACACACAAATTGTCTGAATTATTCATTTTGTGATTTTAAGTAAATTCACCAAGTTTATAGCTACTATAAAAAATGTAGTAGGGCGGAGAGGAATCCGCCCCCATGGTTAAAGAGCGTAGTACCTCAGTTTGAGGGAGGAGTATATTCTTGAACAATCGTACCTTGAGAGTCCTAATTAATATTCCTACTGGCAGTTGTTTCAGCCCTATACTTATATATAATATACTATACAGCCCTGTACTTTATTACATGTTGAACTGTTAAACTGTTGAACTGTTGAATGAATGGCTTATACAACTAGATATTTTAGGACTTTTCCTATAATTTATCTAGGATCCTTTTAAAAAAAAATTATTTTGGTAACTAGGGATAATTTTCCCTTAGCAACCAAATTTCTGACAGGTGGTAAGATATATTTCCAAAAACATTATTTCTCTTATTTTTGCTTAAAAAACGTTCTGACCAATTATGGTGACCAAGATTTTTTGCACCTAAAAAGACGTCATCAAAAGGGATGTATTAAGGGAAGGGAACAGTATTAATTTGGTTAACCCCCTACAATTAGGTAACAGAGATGATGTAGCTTCAATTTCTGAACTATTTGAATTCAAAGCTTGATGTCCTGAATATAAATTTCTTATCAACATGTTTCTGTTGTGTTTAGAAACGGCATGTTCTTGAAGAGACTGAACAACTCGATCCTAGAGTAAGTGAGCAAATGATTCATAGTGTCTTATCTACGTATATTTACAATTTAATATATTAAAAAGAAGAGTATCTTTCTAGAATGTCAATTAGATTCTAAAAGTGATCCTATTTTAGCATTATAAGGAGAAAAATACTGCAACCAATGCAATTTATTACTTCAGGTGAGTGCATTGGAAGACGATATGGATGACATGGAATCTGAAGATGAAGATGAGCAAGAAGATATGAAGGTGACACTTATCATATTTTGCGAGTTTCAACGAAGGCTAACCCTATTTATGGCTTTTTAGCCCACCAACATGGCGGCAGTGGCCCATTTTTCTCAATAGACCACGTTCCCGAAGTGCTACCTACCACTTTGAAATTCTGTACCAGCATTCGTGGCGATTTTTGGAATTGCTCGCCAAAATATTTTCAATCTCGTCTACTAGGTCCTGAGTTTTTGGCAAAAAGGGTCCACGTGCTTTTTCCGATCCAATGGATACATACATACGTACGTACGTACATACATGATTATGATTATCTCTTATCTAATTTAGGAGGATTCGCCACCAAGAAGAAGAAGCGAAACTCCTGAACGAAGGAGAAGAAGGAGTCGTTCACCGGAAAGAAGGTATTATTTTATAGCTAATTTTGATGGCTAGCCTGAGCATCGTTTTTAGAATCCCTGGAAAATTCAGGGAAAATGGTTCTGTCACTCTATAGTTTCCAGTAAGTGTTGTGGTCTGACGAACTAATTTATTTGGAGAAATACTTCCCTGATTCAGATATCCCATTGTTAAAATCGAATCTCAGTATGCTTATAACAATGATGTTTTGTTTCATTTGGAGAAATACATACTGGAAAAACATTTATATTTTCACTGGACTCAGGGAAAAAAGTATATATTTCAGCATAAAACTCAGAGAAATCCTGAACCTTGTATTACTCTTTGGAATACGTTTTTGGAATTGTCAACGTACTTTTTGCTTCTATTCTGTTATGAAACGACTACTACGTTTTTTCTAGGCGCAGATCACATTCGTCATCACCACATCGTAGAACTCGTAGAAGGTACATTCATTTGAAACTTTCTATTCTGCTTTAACCCAATTATGACTTTTTTCGGCTCATAAGATTCTGCATAATTCCTGTTTAGTTAATTTAGGAAATTTCAATGAAACTTGGTGTAGTAGCCGTTTATTTTATTTTTGACGTTTTGGGGAAAACTTCGAATCAAATTAACTATTAGACTATTATCTTATTAAATTAAAAGTAATGTTAATTAGGAAAAAATATTCCCAACAAAATAATTTGCTCGTCTTCGGCATCACGATGATTTCCAAAAAATGGTAGACAAAAAAAAATAGGTCAATATTTTTTTATTTTCTTTAATATAACATACTCATACAACAATGAATTTTTATACCCAAGATAAGCTATGTCGTTATAAGTATGAAACAATAGGGCACCCGGTGTAAATTGGAAAGAAAAATATGCAGCCGTTCAGAGCCCTAAAAAGCCTAGGCCTAATAGGATTAAGGTAATATTTTCGTGATCATTTAAATTGTTGTGCTACTAACATAATGCTGATCTCTAATTTAAATGTATTTTTGACGATTATTTTGATTTTTTAGCATTTCAGTTTTACCTGCTGCTAAACCAACAGGTGGCCATTTTAAAAGTTTCAACTTGATTGGGCAACTACAAAAATCACATACCTTACGCGCATTACCGTAGGGGTATTAATTTTCGCAAATATTTAGTTTCGCCCGTGCAAATTTCGCTTAGGACAAAAAATACGCAAAAACGATTAATACGCCTAAGGTAGCTTATTTATTCACCATGATAGTAATAATTAAATAAGAGTAACCACTTAAATTTAAATTATTTAGAACCAATGAAAATGTTTCCCCGCGAATTTTGTCGAAAAGACAATAAGTTTAGTACATACCTCACACTTATTGGGGGAAAAGTTAGAAAATGCTATAAAAAAAGACTCACACTAACTTGACAGCTGGTAACCTGCTAGCCTGGGAGGGTCAAATTGACCCTTAATTTGCTTCTGGACTCGGGCTTACTCGGGCAAAATGATTAACACGTCACATCCTATTTTTCCAGGGGTAGAGGTTTTATTTCCAGGGCGGGGGGGGGGTGCTTTTTTTTGGAACTTTTGCATTATAAAAAAAGTATATGTAAACCTTTTATGTCGCATAATTATTGTTACACTATTTTGTAGATCAGATAAGTTTCAACTTTATGATTTTACAGACCAGAAAATGTCACTGAAAAGTTTCTCAGGAATGGGAAAAAATTCTGGGAAATTCCTTGGAAAACTTTCATGTTTAAATTTCCACAAGTTGAAATGTTTCTATATGCGAAAAATAATTTTAACAAATATGGCTGCCTTGAATAGAAGAGTCATACTGTTGCTTATATTAAAAAAACGTCTTCAGCGTTATATGAAAGCAGCCAATGTGTCTACTGCGCATGTGGGAATCGGAAAGTTTTCTTTCTCGGTCAAAAGTCATCTTTTGAAGGCGTTTAGTTTAGTTTTGGTAGTGGTATTATTAGTGGTATTATTAGAATGAATATCATAAAACTGTAGAATACATACAAACTGGTGAATCTTAAGATAAGGATATGCCATATTATATATAAGTTATGACGTCATGACAAAATTACTGACGTCGTCACTAGAATGCGGGTTCATCGCATAAAAAGTTACAGATTAAGAGGTCAATAGACCCGTCCCTACCCGCAGGAATAGGAAGGCCAAAAAACTCGGGCGTATGCTTATCGGCCAAGTGTTGTTCATATCAAAGCACCTTTAGACGATGGTGGAGCTAAATCTTTTATGTTAATAAGCAAAATGAAATATTGTTTCGTTCTAGCCCAAGCCCACGTCGCCATAAACATCGAAGTCGCAGTCGATCACCTAAACGACGTCGCCATCGATCAAGATCTCGCTCACCCAGACGAAGCAGAAGATGAAGCACAATCGCAAATTTGAATTAAACTAAATTCCGGATGCAAAACATGAAGCTCACGCGTCTCATTGACAATATTTTAATGTAAATATCTCTTTATTACGTCATATCTGAACCGCCTAGTATTTTGTTCATTTCCCGTAACACGACATATCGTGAAATCCCGTGTATAAGCTTCCTCCAACAAATATAAGCCCTCCCTTTTCTAAACAATCAAAATCTTCGAACCATCCCCCGCCCCGAAAATAAACCTATGCAATAGGTCGTTTGAACGAAAACAAGTTGGGGTCATGGCTCATTGATTCATGAACGAACTTGCAAATCCATCATACCTTGTTGTGATACACATTAAGAGCTAAATGGCGATCAATACTTGCAAATGAGTGCTTTTCGAGTGTTGTATCCAGCTATAACGCTAGATAGACTTCTCTTTGGGAAACGTTAAACGCAGAATTAGCTCACTTACGTGTTAAATCAGCGTTAAAACTAATCAATTGGCCTGTCAGCTTATGATTTATATCGTAATGTACCCCTTAGATATCAAAAAACACAACTACCATGCGACTAAGATTATTATCCTACTGATTGGGGACTTCCCTTAATCACCCACAGATTTTTATGGAACTATCCTGTAGTCTTGAACCTTTCTTAGGTCATAATAAACATATTGGCACGACTATTTTTGATGAGGTCATTAAATGTGATAAATTTCTACAATTCCCCTTGAAAATGTTTGAGACAAAGTGAAATTTGGGCAAAAATATAGAATTTCAACTTGGACGAAAAGCCTCAAAATCTGATTAGCAAGTGAAACAGCACGAAAATTCGAATTTGTTTCAAGAGCCTGAGTACTAGGCTGCTAGAAACAATAAAATTGATCAAATTAAAAAAAAAAATACGTAAGATCCTAAGTCCTAATCGATAAATCTCTTGGGTATCCTCGAGGTCGTTCTAATTAGTTACGCTTTACTTGTGGTGTATATTACACGTTAAAATTCGTAATTTGTCTCATATTTTAATTCAGAGATTGTAGTCGTATAAGCCATTCATTCAAAAGTTATGCAAAAAAAGTATAGGAGGAGGGGTTGAACACAGCCTCGCTTCCTTGAAAAGGCAAGAGGCCCTGAAAACGAGGTTAGATAGGGTTGAAGAACGGCTCCGAACGCCTCAGATCATCACTCTCCATCCTTGAATTAAATATAAACATCTACCTTTAAGAACTAATATTTACTATTGAATTAATGCAGGGTTCATACAGTCAGGAAAAGTCAGGATGAAAAGGAGAGCAAATGTCAGGAAATGTCAGGAAAAGTCAGGATTTAGAATCTAAAGTCAGGAAAATTTCACAAAAAGTCAGGAAAATATTTTTCTGCTGATGGTTTTTTTTTAAAGTATTTTGTAATTATATCTTTTATTATTAATATTGATAAAGAAATTATTTCATTCATTTTTTATGATGTTCGTTAAAAAAGTTTTGATTTTTTTACATGGTATGGTTATGGTATGGTTATGGTATGGTTATGGTATGGTTATGGTATGGTTATGGTTTGGTTATGGTATGGGTATGGTTATGGTGTAGTGGTTATGGCATGGCTATGATGTGGTTATGGTATGGTTATAGTATGATTATGATTATGGTATGGTTACAGTATGGTTATGATTACCATGTTTATGTAAATGGTTATGACGGTATTGTAAAGATAAGGTTACTATTGCATGGTTATTATTAAGGTTATCTAGTTCTCTAGTTATATTATGGTATGGTAGTGTGGTTGTGGTAATGGTATGCTTATGATAACGGTATGATTATGGTTACAGTGTGGTTTTGATTATGACATATGACATAGTTACAGTATGGTTATGATATGGTTGCAGTTTCATTTCCAGAGATCTTTTGTGCATACCGGTTTTAGGCATATAAGCCTTTATTTGGGTGCATGAAATAGTAATACTGGTTTGGTTTGGTCTCACCATGTACTTTGAGCACAGACAAACATGGCTTGCGCCACTGGATCTTTAAATGATTCATTCTAGTAGCAACTGATTCTTGATTCTCCGCATGCTAACCTTTCCGGCTAACACTTGCTGTATTACGAAATCTTCTTTGACAACGTTTGTATACTTTGCCAGCTTGTTAACCTTATCAGGCCTAGTCTATTTAGGGCTCTGATGGCCTAACTTTTCTAACTTTTCAACATTTACAAACATTAACGGATGCACCATCAGCGCAAATGGCTATTAGTAAGGATGTAAATCTATAAGTAGGTTTGCACTGTTTGAAAGCATCATCAAAGGACTTCTTTGTTGCCACAGCTGTACAACCTCCAAAGTTAGCCATCTTTTGACATTTCAGGAGGAGTTCAACGGGATTACCTCGGATCTTAATTTTAGTAAAGACCAGCTCTTTTTCTTCCCTTGTTTTTCGTGCTTTTTCTGATGCATCTATCTCGGCAGCCAAAAAATTGGCTGAAGTGAAAATATTCTTTAATTCTTCATGGACTGCATCGGCTAAGAAATGCACAATTTGCAACACACCTTGTCTGGATCCTTACCAGTTAAGAATTTCACACCATTCTGTTGTTGTAGCTGAAATGATCTCTCCTGAGTAGCTACGTTCAAATTTAATTTGTAGAAAAAGTCACATCAGTAGGCTGTTGCTTGTGACGTTCAGTAGAAGATAAAGGCCTTGGAATATTTTGGAATTTTGTTTTTGCCCAATCATGTAACCCCTTCTCTTTGATATGTTTTTCAATGTTGAATCGATCGGTTACACTCTCTTTTACTGCGTTCCTTAGTCTGGCTTCTTTTCTAATATCATTTGAGTCATCACGACAGATCTTATATACAAGATTTATAATGTTACCTATCATCCGTTTCTGCTTAAAAGTTGTATTTGAAGGGCCACTTTTTGAAGGCCCCCAAGCTAAAGACACATTTTCTGTTGGCTTAAATATTTACATCCTATTTGCATGTTTCTTGTATTACATGCTTTCTATTATTCTATTGTTTTTTTCTTCTCTTATTAATGCATGAAAAAGACTATACAAGTATTTTTTTATTTAAACACCTGTTTCTTTTGTTTCGAAAATAAATAATGTATACTATTTTTAAAATTTTAAAAAGATGTATAAGCCAGACAGGGGCTAATACAGCCTATTTCTGATGGTGATTACCGCTATTGGGCGTGTCTGGGCATGTCTGGGCAAAGATTAAAATTGGAAAAACCTCAATTTGATAGAGGATAGTAAAATAACATTAAAACAAGATAAATGGCCCAAGAAAAGGCATCAAATGACCAATATTTACCCAGATTTGTATTGAATTTGGGCGCCCAAATTAAGTATTTGATGGAAAGAGCTACCCAAATTCATTTTCTGTATTAGCCCCTGCCGGACAAAAATATGTCTATTAAATCACGGAACCTTTATGGAACCAGAACGAGCTTTACCGTAAAATTTTGAAGCCTGACTGAGAAAATTGGTTATTCTCATTTTCAGTTTTCGTTCGTCTCCAATAAAACTACACACACTTGGAAGCAGACAAGTTGAGAACGTTAAATTCATGAACTCTTATCACATGGTCCAATGAGTATTCCAAAGGGTATTTGGAAGTGTTCATATTTACAAAGAGAATTTTTGTACAGGTTTGATGTAACATTCGCCAGACTTGATGTAACATAACATAACATTACATGTTAAATAGAAGAAAAATATTCAAATGAATGTTTATTAAATAAGATGTGCAAAATTCAAAGTATTTTTGAGTGTGACCCTCTTAATGAAGATTGTAATAACACAAAAATGTAAATCCTGTTCTAAAATCACATGTTGAACCATCGAACTCTTCCTCACTTTCTTCCAAATTGGAAATTGTCAAAGATGCTATGTCTATTACATTTGATACTCCTTCTGCTCCCGAGACACTTTCTTTTTGATGGATTCTTATGAGACGAAGCTGACAGTCGTCTTAATTTCTGTCCATACCAAAGACTTATATAGCAGGATCAGGGTTGAAATTTGTGTATCAAGTTTCTAATTAAATTTTAATTTAATCTATATTAATTCTCATGATACTATACGTAGTTTCTTGTGTTTTTTTGCGACTTGAGAATTGCCTGGTACATGCATTTCTATATTAGGGTAGCTCTCGTGCCATAAATTGTGTATAAAAAGGGTGATATATGTATAGTTTGCTCACAGAGGAATATATGTTAGTTTATGGTGGGTGTCACTTTTTTGACAAAACATTACAGCACATATATCAGAATGTATAAGAATCTTTCAATGTCATATTCATCCAAAAAGGCAAGATTTTTCAAACCTAGTCGACTTCTTGTTAACTTTTATATCAACACCACCTTACTTTATTATTTTGTAAACAACCTGTATTGAACATTAACCGATGAATTATTAATAGGGTTCTCAAAAATGCTCTTGAAAGAAATAATCCAGTAGGCAGAAACGTGCTCAAAGTCTGCATAAAAGCAAATTACTAACTCCCTCTATCTGTTTGTGTTTAATTTTCCTATAAGGATTTTACTTACTCCCTGTATAAAACTTCTATGGAGAAGGATGTACAATGCTATTGCTAGTTGCGTTGGCCAGCGTCAGACTATGCCGACACGACAAAGACGCGGTACCCTGGGTAAGAAGTTTAAATACTTCAATAATTCAGATTCATCTCAACTTAATTTATATGGGATGAATGCCAACGAGAGATTTCCTTTCTCGGATAGAATAGTGTGAATGTGGTTTATTGGAAACCATACATTGCCCGTGTATTTAGTAGTATTTGGTAAGCTAACGCTTGCTTCAAGCGAGTATGAATATGATTTCTGTTGAAATAATTGCACTCTCTACTAATTGCCAAAATGCAACAAAAATGGAGACAAGGGTAATGACACATCTCGAATTGTTTGTTAATTTTCATCAGGTGCTCCATTGCAGTTGTTTCCAATATTTTGCACTTTTATTACTATCTGCATAGGAGAATGCGCTCTTTGAAAAGTTTCATTAAGTAATTCATGTTCTGCTTTTTTATGCCTATTGCTCTATTATTTCCAGAAACAGTCTGATGCATTGAAAGCAACATATTGTTTATGCATGGATGTGTTTCATGTTTTTTACATGTTGGTATAAATCATACCATACATTGTTTTGTACCATACATTGTTTTGGTCAAATTTAGACATGTATAAAATACAGTGCTTCAAATAAGAACAAATAATCACTTTGGAGGAATGGTTTAGCTTCATATTCCCGAAGTGCTACTATTTTGAAATTTGGTACATACAGCATTCGTGGCGATATTTTAGAAGGACTCGCAAAAAAAATCCCTACAGTGAATTCTATGAGGTTTTGACCATCACCTAAATGTCATATTTTGTGTAAAATTTTACATAAAGTTGTTTGTAGCGTGTACTTCGTACTTGGAAATGGCTACAGTAGTCGAAACGTCGAAATCTAGCATTATTCTTTTTAACATCAATAGAGGAAGATTTTTTTAATAAAAGTATGATATCCATTTAAAAAGAAAAAATTCCACTGTATTGTTTCATTGCTAGTTATCTTTATTTTTTACAGATGATGGGAACCACCTTTTAAATGGTTACTGCCAATAATAATAATCTTTAATGGACCTGCAGAACATAACAGCAAAATAATATATTTCATAAGTTAAACTAAATTATATTAATATAGTGTATCATAGTGCTATGATGTATAATGTGAGTATCCAATTTATATTCGCTGTGGATGAGTGATTTTTGAGCATTGCTTCAGGCTATGTTATGAAATTTCACTGCTCTCCTCTACAGTGATTTAATGTAATTCTGTCATGAAAAAGGTTTTCTAAGAATTGAAACTTGGTCAACTTACATTAACTCCTGACGTCATGTTGAATTTGGGTGCTCATCTTTAATATCAAATTTCATTAAGCTTCTCCACAGTGGATGGAGATTATTTTACCTTAAAAAAGGTGTTTCAATTTTTTATTTGACTTCAAACTTTACACTTTAATAACAATATTATTTTAAGCACTGTATAATATGTGTATGTAAATCATATTTTATGCGTTTAGGTTTAAATTTCACTTGGTTTGGTGGGCTACTTTCAATACCGTACCTTTGATTATAATTTTAAACTCATCCACACTCATTATTTGCACAGATAAATGAGTGTAGATTTTCTGACTTTTTATTTAATTGTGTATAGATATTGAGACATTTGACATCAGTGGACATGGCGGATCCATTCAAGCAGCTGTTGTAATAGATTTTGAAGCTGACTACATAACTTACTTTAATCTGCTAATAGAAGGCCTTAATGGTCAATTACCAAATCTTGATATTATAAATCTTGTGTTTCGTATTGCCAACATTGAAGGTATCCCAATGAAGTTCAATCATCAGGTAAGATGCACAAACTTCCACCCCATAATTCTAGTCTGCCACCTACAAAGTTTGGATGGGCTATTGCTATCACTTGCTATCACATAGACAATGTTCCTGAAGTGCTACCATTTTGAAATTTGGCACCAGTATTCAAAGACTCACAAAAAAGTTTCAAATTTCATCCTCTTGGAACCAAGTATTGGTCAAGAAGGGTCAGAATTTTGAGTTAGCATGATAGGATCTTAAAATAGGATCTTAAAATTTAGTGGCCAAATACTGCTGGTAAACTTTTTTCAACAAAAAATCGAGAAGAAACATTCGAGATACTGGCTTCTTGCTGAGGTTTTTCTTGTCTTTTCAGAATGTTGTAATGTAACTTTGTTTACGTTGCTAAAGTAACTCCAATGTATATTAGATATTTAGCAATAAAAATTGGAAGCATGTGTGACGGTTTATGTGGATTTGGAAGCATTTCCAAGTGGCTACATTCCCCTTCTCGCTCTATGACAACAAACAAATGAAATGGGTGACATTTAAATCTCAGATTGCAACGTCAGTACAATAATGTAACACGGTATATAACGGCAATACAATAATTTATCGCTGATGTTATGTTACGGCATTTTGCAGCACTAGCCTATTGTATTATTTTTCTAGAGATGAGAAAAAGGAACTTACACACTTATCTAGCTACCACTTGGAATAATCCAAAGAGTTATGTTTTGTCATTTTACAACCTTTCAAATAATTTCGGTAGTTAGTCTAGTAGCCTTTAATTTTTTCTCTGACATCTTTCGTTTTTGTCCATAGCAAAATAATAAAGAATCACTCTCCCAGTGGTCGATTTAAATGTCACCCATTTCATTTGTTTGTTGTCATAGAGCGAGAAGGGGAATGTAGCCACTTGAAAATGCTTCGCTATCACTTTGCGGTGGCAACGGCAGACCACTTTTATAATAGACCATGTTCCTGAAGTGCTATCATTTTGAAATTCGGTACCAGCATTCTTGGCAATATTTTAGAAGGGCTCTTTTGATTTCATCCACTCATTCCCGAGTTTTGGCGAAAATGGTCCAAATTTTAGTTTTTAAGCCAATGGACCGAAAAGACGTGGTACCGTCCTGAAATTTGGTTATGGCATTCTAGACAATATTACGAGACTGCTGGGAAATCTTTTTCGGAAAAAATATTTGAATTTTTTTCGCTGTTTATAAGGATTTGACCAGAATTACATTTGGACTTAAATGTTTTTGAAAATTGACTTTTCTATGAGACTTTGACCATAAATGTTTTTTGACAGACCTTTTGTATTTTGGGGGAGCTTCTTCCTCAATTTTTTGAGATAATAGAAAATATAAAAAATATTCTTTTAAACTTTAAGAATTGAAGTCTCCATTTTGATTTTAGGAAGTCTCCTTCTTCAATTTGAAAATAAATATTATATAATGTGTAATAATGTTTATTTACTTTAAGGGCCATTTAATTGCCATCGTGAGCATAAATTTTTATAACAGTATTAGTACTCACCATTTAAATTAGAAATATAATGACAGTACACAATTCAACAGAACAGTTTACAAAACTTTTCAACAGACGACAAATTTTCCGCAGCAAACTAAAAAACATTGTACTGTACAGGCCAGCTCTGCTGGAGTGTTTTGATCGTTTGGAGTGTTTGAAGTGACTGAACTATAATACCTGTAAGAAAGTATTGATCGCTTTTAAAACAAAGAGTAGTAGGGTCAGAATGATAAATATTATGAAGCGTCAAAACAGGTGTCACAAATTAGAGATCACGTTTTTTGTTTTTAATTCGTGACACCGTCACATTTTCTTGACACCATTAAAACAAGAGTCACAATCAGAGTCATATTCTTTTGTTTTTAATTTGTGACGCCATCACATTTTAATAATAGAGAACTTGAATTTTGTGACTGCATCAAACCAACCAGTCGCAGATATTGTCATGGTCCCTTTTGCAAAATTAGTCACAACTTATTTGAGAGATTGTAGGTGATCAGTTAATAGCATAATAATATATTTTATCAGTTAAAATAAACTTTCTTAATTAACATTTTGTAAGGTGAATTTAATTTAATTTGATGTGTATATAATGCTATGATGCATAATGTGTATGCAATTCATATCCACTATGGAGGAGTGACTTTTGAACATTGCTTTAGACTATAATTTGAAATTTCACTGCTATCCTCCACAGTGGTTTGATATAATTTTATCTTGATAATGGTGTTCCAATTGCTTATTTGAACTGAAACTTTATCAACTTAATAAGGACATGAAATCCTAACTCCGTATAAAGTTTGGGTGTTTATCCTTAGTATGAAGTTTTACTACTCTCCTCCACAGTGACTTGACATAATTTTACCATGATAAAGGTGTTCCAATGGTTTATTTGAGCTGAAACTTCATCAACTTAATAAGGACATAAAATCTTAATGCTATATAAAATTTTGATGTTTATCCTTATAATGATATTATACTACTCTCCTCCACAGTGACTTGACATATTTTTACCTTGATAAAGGTGCTCCAATGGTTTATTTGATCTGAAACTTTATCAAGTTAAAAGAACCATTGCCCGGCATAATTGTAAATATTATAATCATTTAATCAAAACAACGCAAATTAACACAATTATGGCGCATTTCTTAGCGAAACTAGGTTAGCAAAACTCACAAGAATGTTTTAGAATTGCTAACTTATATGCAAACTTTCATTTATACACAAAGAAGCTGTTGAATACGAATAAGTTATAAACTTAAATTGTCGCTTGTAAATCTTTTTCAATTTTGATTGTACCTGTACGTATGTGATGTGATAGTGGAGAAAGTAACTGTTTTGAAAAAACAATTACAAGATTATGGCTACATACTCACTACTGAGGGTATCGTACAAAAAATATTTTCTTCTGTGTACGATATCGTAGAGGAAACAGTATTAATAATAAATGTTTTTATTATTATTTTTTTACAGTAAGTAAAATAGTTAAGTAGATGTTAATTTTACATTTTTTAGATATTTTTTTATGTATAAAGTTCCTTAAAGTTTATATAAGTTGATAACAAATTAGATTTTTCTCTTGGGTATTAACTGAAAATCTTTGGGTGGGGGGGAGGGTGCATATGGTTTCTATTATTAATTTATAATAATAAATTTAATAAGTTTCTTCTTATGGATATCTTTATTTGGCAAATAGAAACCAGGTTAAGAGATTTTAAATATCAACAAATTTGTTGAACAAACAAAGGACTGTGTGCGCGTAAAAGTAAAATGGACAACTAACAACAATCAGCGCAAAAACTTTATGGACAATCTGTTTTAATCTGACGAACTTTAAGTTAATGCAGTAGATGGAACTTGGATAAGATACTTGTTACTTTGTTACTAAACTCTTACAGAAATGTCTAATAATTTTAGAAGTGCAATCTTTTTACTAACGTCCATTTTAGGCATGCAATATTTTGTGTGAAGGTGTGTGAGTGCGATTGCATGCCACTCCTGACCAGGCCTGACAATGTTTTGTGAGTTCAAAATTAATAAATACTTGAGATTACAGAACAACACGAGCATTACGTTGTATATACGTATGCAATTACTTTAGTTTTGTATGTTCAGAATAGACCAGAAAAATGTTAAAGATTTAACATACATTGAATAAGAACTTAATGTACATTATTGTACTGGGCTATAAAATGATTTGTTGCATCCTGCCACGTATGTATATCTCATATATCTGTTCCAATCTGTTAAGGAAATCTGTTCCAATCTGTTAAGGAAATCTGTTAGGGAAAGTTGACCAGAAGATTTAAAACATTTGAATAACGTTTCAAAACATTCGAAAAGCGTGTGTATAAATTGAAACAACTGAAATCTGGTAGACTGTTTATGCTAAATGATCTTAATTCTAATACCTATTGTTAATTTCAGACTAATTTATTTCAATCGAATGACAACTATATTGGAAATTTGGAAACCTTAATACGAATGATGATTTCACAGTCAACTGGATACCCATCTGGTAATCATGGACTATTTTATAAATATCGTATTGAAGCTATTACCCTGCATGGTTTTAATGATAGGAGTATTCTAAATGGGAGAAAGGTTGATTTTGAAGTGATTGGAAGGTATATATAACTGTGTTATTTGTATTCTGACAAAAACGATTTGAAATATACTTTATTTAGGTTAACACTTGAGTTGAGCAATTGCGAAATAAAATTTTATTAGTTCAGTGAAAAACCAAGTCTACCATCTTGGGACCACCTTGTCTGACTTTTGTCTCGAAATGATGTTTTTGACTCAATGATTTTAAAGGGATTCCGAGGCAGAAATACATGTTAAACTTACATAAAAGATAATAATATAAAAATTTGTTGTGTTTCAGTTAATGTTTTCAAAGATATATAGTTCTCAAGTATACACAAACTTTCCTCGTGTTTCTTCGACTCATGGCCACCATTTTCTCGCCATCTTGTTTTCAGATATTTTCAGACTATGCGCCAGACTCTTT
>JAULBZ010003611.1:0-16077 GCA_032360805.1 Neoturris breviconis
TGTGAAGCAAGTAATGTAGCTGGGACAGTGAGTCAAAATACAACATTGAATGTTTACTGTAAGTTTAAAAGGACGATCCTGGTGCCACACGACGTTAAATCAACGTCAGAAACGACGTAGCGACGCCATTTCGACGTTGTTTCGACGGACATGCTACCTCGTGTGGCTTCTGGAGCAATAATACTTTATTACAGATCAATTTATTTATATCAAATCATTCTGTTAGACAAAAATCTTTGAATATCAAGATCGAAAAAACTCAACTTGTTTCTGTTCTTTGAAATAAATATCCAGTGTAAAACTCCATGAAACTAACGACGTCATAAACAACGTCTTGATTTGATGATGCTGTTTATCCATGACATACATTCGGGTAATTAAAACAACACAAAGTTATTGTTGAAAACTACTTCTGAAGCTTAAAATTGTTTCTTAAATTCTACACAGCATGAGATACTACTAAATATGGTCTCGTATTCCCCGTATATAGACTGTGTATTACCATATATGGCAATGCACAATCCATATATGGGAAACACGTGACCATATTCGATAGTAATCCACATTGTGCTATGCTTCTACTTTACTCAGTAGTGGGCATGCGACGTCTAATCAGTATCTAGATATCGACACGTCGTCTCTTTGATATTGATTAATGTTGACGTCACCTGCCGTCTGAGTATGTTTTCAGGCGGTATGGTGATGAATCGCTTTTTTGTAACGTGTTATAAGACGGCGTGAATGACTGCCGAATACGGTCCCGTATATCACCATATATGGAGTATGTATGACCATATTTGGCAATGCATCGTTAATATACGGGAATATAAAGGTGGATCACCTCTAGACAAATTATATCCTGCGCTAAAAAGAAGACATTCTATTGGTAGAAATTGACGTCACATTGCGTGTGACGTCAATTTCTATCAATGAAATGTCTGCTTTTGGCAATTCTTAGTCTAGTGGAAATCAGCCATAAGTGATTTTATTCAGTGGTAGTCTTTCATGTGCAGTACTAACCTTTTAGACAAACCTGAGATTACAGCTCAAATGAATGAAAAATCATACGTGAATCTTGCTGATGGATTAAGTTTATCATGCGTTGCAAGAAGTATTGAACAATCTACATTTATATGGTATAAAAACAACATCAAGGTGGTTTCAGGCAATGGAAATATTTTGATTAAAGTACTCCGCTCATTACCACCGCACGTTTCCAGTTTCCTAACGATCAATCCAATTAAAAGTAGTGATTCAGATTCTGTATATAAATGTGTTGCACGAAATAGCCAGGGCGAAGATAGTAGAAGCACAGTTGTTAGTGTTTACTGTAAGTATAAGCGAAGGAGAGTTGTTAGTGTTTACTGTAAGTATAAGCGAAGGAGAGTGTTATATTAAGGTTACATAATCACCTTTTTTGTCAAAATTTCAAAATTGCTAATTGACAAGTGGCAGATACGAATTATACCCAAAACGAGCTATTCTTTTCTCTGTTTGGCCAAACAAGATGGCTGCCACACAGTGAACATATTGTAAAACAAAGTTTGAATAGAGAAGAGTTTGTCTTCATAAATTACTGTTTTAATATAGACGTATTTATGTTGTTATGTTATTATGTTGTTATCTTTTAGTTGGCCCATCTATCAATAAATTTCCTGGAAATTCAATCATTACAAGCGAATATAAATCGAACTACGAGATCCTATGCGAAATACAAGCTAACCCAAAACCACTTATAAGGTGGTTAAAATATGGTCAACCAATTAGTGTAAATACCATTAACTCAAACTACTTAGTGGATGAGAAGGTTATCACGGAAAGCACAAATATTACTATTCTGCAAAGTACACTAATTATAAAACAGGTTCAACGTAAAGATTTCGGTAATTGGACATGTCATGGTAGTAACACAATAGTTGGTGACGTATACAGTGAAATTGATAAGAGAACACAGTTAACTGTTACTTGTAAGTTACATTACTCTATTGTCTTACATCCCGAAATGCAAGCGCAAGTACTTCGTCTTGACGTCGTCTTGACGTTGATCTGTCGTCGTGTGTCTACAGCTCAGGTTCTATATTGAAAGCAGGGTGCGCTATAATTATAGCGCTCTCTGATTGAAAGCAATAACCACACCGTGATTGTGTAATATTCCCACTAGGTACCCAACGTCTACTTAACGTTAAAAAGTCATTGTTTTGACGTCTAGACGTCAAAGCGACGTATTTTTGCCTGTAGGGTTATTTCTTGTGTTTTTTAGATGATCCTCGTTTTGAGTTTATTTCACCTGGTAATTTTCATGTAAACATAACAGACACCGTTATATTTATATGTCGTGTAAAAGCATCACCAAAACCATTTGTATGGTGGTTGCTACCAACAACAATAACACAAGATAATAGATTTTCATTCGCCACAACAACAATAGCTGATATCACACAATTTGGATCATTAGAGGCAAAATTAACAATTACGAATGTGGGTAAACGAGACCATGGAGATTATATTTGTCTTACTAATAATACTATAACAGCCGACCGAAGAGTATCGAAACTCATTGTACAATGTAAGATTATTTTGTTTTTACCTCGTGAAAAGTTTTGTTTCCCTAAGGGACCATCTCAAAATTTCGCTCCAAAATCAACTTTTTTGTTACGGCTAAATCAACTAAAACTCGACAAAATTCCGTGCAGAAGTTTCTTAGGTCAATGAGCTTACAATGGATTGGTTTCTTCGGTACAAAGAAACCAATCCATTGCAAGATCATTGACTCAGTACTCTCCTCTGTAGATTTTATTTTTGAGGCAGTCCCTAACATCTAATATGGTCCGGATATCTGTATAACACACCCAAATTTATAGAGTACACATTGAGTATGTCAGAAAATATTCCAATTTTTTTAAAAAATGCATTTTTTTGGCTTTTTTAAAATGTCACACTATTTTTGACTACGTTCACTGAGACAATGATCTTGTAATGGATGTTACAAGTTCGTTGATCTAATACACTTCTGTGTATACTAAATGTTTGTTGAATTTTGTCAATTTTGATGGTCCCTTAGCAATCATTATTACATGGCAAGGATGACAATTAATTTTCAAGTTGTAAAGTATAAAACTTAGAAAATCTGAATATAATTTTTGAACATGATCTGTGGAAGAGTGCTATGATGAAGAATATTCAGTCAATTGATCAGGTTCTTTGGTATGAAGAAACCAATTAAATGCAAGATTATTGATTCAGCACTCATTCCCTGCAAACAGATTTTGGAGATGGTCCCTAAAGAGAATGCAATTTGCTTTTGACACTGTCAGATAAAAAGGACAAGTTAATACCAAACAAATCACACGAAAAAACTTACACCAGTTGCCATCATTCCTAGCATTCGATTCCTTAAAAGTAAAAGAATTAACAAAGATTAATGTAACATTTTTTTCGATTTGCATGGTTTATTGTTTACATTTATTTCAGAAGTGATAAAAACCTCTGGTTAAACAATCCTGCGCTTTCTTTGTGAAGCCTAATAAAGTGTCAGCAGGGCTCGAAATAACAGCCGGTCATCACTGTGAAGGAGAGATTTTTTAGAATATTTTCAGCCAACTTGGCTGAAAATATTCTGAAAAATCTCTCCTCCACAGCGATGACCGGCAGTTATTTCGAGCCTTGGTCAGATATCATTAGTTACAGTTGGAACTACAGCAGGAAAGACTGTGGAATTATGCAAGAAGCAATCTTTATTCAATTATGGTCTCAGTAAAGACCAATCTTTATTCAGTTTTCTCTGGTAACTCTGCATAGACTATGGACAAAACCTTGTTCAAAGTCTGCAGTAAAGAAACTAGAACAACATCATTTCTAGCATCTGCAGACTTTGAACAAGTATGTGTCCACTGTTAAGTAATTTACCTTGGTTGGTTTGCAGTATATGATAGAGCCATATCATCTGAATGCTAGAATACAAGAAAACAAATAAGGTCACTGTTCAAACTAAGAGTAAATAATCATAGTGCAGAAGGAATTTTTGAGCAATGCTTCAGGCTAATGATTGCAAGAAATGTCTTGTAAACTAAGTAGTTGGTCAAAGGCTTAAATCTTTAGCGCTTAAAAAAGTGAAGTAACTTTTGAAGCTGCAAACTTTATAGCTTTATTTTGATATCTGTTATATTCTTGTTCAATCCAGTGGTTGAGAACAAGTAATCACTGTGGAGAAGTAATTTTTGTGCAAAGTTTCAAGCTACAAAGCTCAAAGCTGTGCTCAAAAATCACTCATCCACTGTTATTATTTGTTTTATTTCAACCACCACTGTAAATCGACTTTTCCAATGATTATAAAATGATTATAAACATTATTTTATTCAAAAACCTTTTGCTTGCAAGCATTTTCAAGATTCTTTTCAAAAATCTACATTTTATAGCAAATTTCTACAAAAAGAAAAAACGTCTTCATCTAGAAATTTATATTAGCCATCAAAACAGTTAATTAGCCACATAAGTATACAATAGAATAGAAATCGTGTGTTAACTAATTACAGAGAAATATCACAGTGGGAAAGATATTGTTCAAAGTCTGCAGTAATGACATAATTTGACATTGTTCTAGCTTCTTTACTGCTGACTTTGAACAAGTTTTTTCTCAATGGGTACATGTTAGATTACAGTCTTGAGAACATTAACTATAATTTCACAGCACTTATAAGGGACCATCTCCAAAATTTGTTTGCAGGGAAAGAGTGCTGAATCAACGATCTTGCAATTGATTGGTCAATTGCAAGCTCATTGACTTAATACTCTTAATGATAGCCTAATTTTTATCAGACTTATTGATTTTGGCTTGTTTAAAGCTACTAAAATATCTGCTTTTTGAAACGAATTTTGGAGAAGGTTCCTAAAGTTTACTATTCTATGACTCTTATATTGATCAACAAGACATAAGATAATGGTTGGATATCACCTATGAAGGAGTGTTTTTTGAGTAGTTTTGCAGTCCGACCGTTATCTTGAGTCTAGAGCGACCAATGATGAAGATATAAAATGTAATTCCCATTCTATTTGCATGTACCTATTTTTTATCTTTTCATGATACTCGTTAAAATCAAAGTTAATCAGCTAATTAAGATAAAATGAAAATTTTACACAAAATTACACAAAATAATTAAAGTAGATCTACATGAAAGCAATAAAACAAAAAAAACATTTTTTATCAAAATTACTCATCAAACATTGTGGAGTGATACTGTCATTGTAACGTTGTCATGTATCATATTTAAATATTCCACTTAGTTTCCACTATCAAAAAGTTATGGAATCATGCGTAGCGATACTGTCATTGTAAGTAATACTGTCATTGTAACGTTGTGATGTATCATATTTTAAATATTCGCCCTGGTTTCCACTACCACTGTCAAACATAGTGACAATTGTACCGAGTTGATATACTTAAAGTAATCATCAAGAAACTCTTTTTAAAAGTAATGTTACAAATAAATAGCTATCGAAATAAGAGCAAATAATCACTGTGGAGGTGTCATTTTTGAGCATTCAGTTGCACTCCTCCACAGTAATTACTTGCACTTATTTTGAATATTGAACAGTCTTCATTGCAGAACTAGTTTAAACATTGAATCCAGAGTTTCTATGAAGTAGAACATCCTAAGAACATTTTGAAGCTAAGAATCGTTCAATATCTAAGAACAATGGGCTCAAAATTACTGATATTCTTACTAGGTATATTTACTAACAAGAATGAACGACTTATTATTTAGAATGAATGAGATCAACATTGAATGAAATCAACAAAGCGAATGAAACATTTTTTTTCATTTTTGAATAAATGGATCTTCTTTATAGACAGTGATTTCTTAGAAAAATAGGGATGCAAACACCAGAGAGAAAATGTAATCATAATTCATGATGTACAAAAATAGTTTTTCTTTAGATAATAATACAGTTTGCTCAGAAATATTTAGTATGCAGAGGTACAACAAGGCTTAAATGGTGCTTGTCCATTCACCTTGAGGTTGCTTATTATTTTGGCAAAATTTCAGTTTGTGGTGCTTATAAAAGTGTTGCTTATAAATAAAAGTATATATATAATAATATATCTAGTACAAATTTGACTAAAAAGAACATCCAGCCTCGTGAAAACAAAACAGCTAATATTTTCAGAAATATGAATACTACCCTTTATTTTTATCCTTCATTTCCTGGCCATAGTATTTGGACCATAGCATTTGGTCTAAGGGACCATTTCAAAATTTCGCTATAAAACAAACTTCTTTGGTGGGATTAAATCAACTAAAATTGACCAAATTCAACAAAAATGAATCTGTACAGAAGTGCGTTCGGTCTACAAACTTGCAAGATCGTTGACTCAGTACTCTCCGATTTTATTTTTGAGACAGTCCCTAATTAACTGATTTTATTAATATAATCAATAGTTTTATTTTTGATTGTTTAACTGTACACAACACATGGCTCTACTCTATTGAGAGTCAAGATATTATTATTTAACATCTGTCTGGTATATACTGCTGATGAAGGCTGATAAGTCAGAAACAGCTGTTTCTATCTCCTTTCTAGCATGGTCTACGTATGTGACCCCATTTAAAATTTAATTTCACATTGGATCAGACAAGATTGAACTTATTCACGCAAAAAATAGTACTGCACACAGTGGACATAAACCTGTACAGGTTTTTGTCCGCTAAGATAAAATGATATATTGTTCAGTGGTCGAAAAAAGAACAAACAATCACTACGAAGTCTATTAAGTCTGAACCAATGTCTCCTCCACAGTGACTATCTGCTTTACTTTGACCACTGATGTTATCAAAACTAGCTTAAATGAAAAGAGTGTTGGATAATTACAAGGAAATTGCTAATTAACAAATGTGTTGCATAATCAGGTAATAGCAATGGAAATCCTCATATTGATACAAATTATTATTAGTGTAATCTGATAGCATGTAATATAGGTTTAATTAATTAATTAATTTTGGTATTATTTATTTTAGGAACCATCTCCAAAATTCGTTACCAGGGAAAGAGTGCTAAATCAATGATCTTGCAAATGATTGGTTTCTTTGTCCCAAAGAAACCAATCAATTGCAAGCTCATTGACTTAACACTCTTCATCATAGATTAATTTTTCATAAAATTATTGAATTTTACATTTTTAAAGCTGCTAAGATATCTGCTTTTGGTAACGAATTTTGGAGATGGCTCCTTATCTATACTACAGTACATCATAAAATTGAAACACCTACAGAATGCAAGCCTGAATATAACTGCCAGACATCACCTGTCAAGGAGTGTTTTTTGATTATAGTGTTCAGCTTAAAAACTGAACAGTATACTCAAAAAAATACTCTTCCACAGGTGATGTCTGGCAGTTAATTCAGGCTTGGAATGACAACTGGTTTTCATTATGAATCAAAATAAGTTAAAAGTTGGGTGTGTTCGTTCCAGCAGTGGCCAAAACAAGAGTAAATAATCACTGTGCAGGAGAGAGTTTTGAACAGAGCTTCAGGATTTGTAGCCTGGAAGCTAGGTTCAACAATTACACCTAATGAAAACTAATCCATTGCAAGTTTGTTGACCTAACACACAGATTCATTTTTTCCCTTAGTACTTTTCAAACCTTGAATACAACTACATACCAGACATCACATGTTGAGGAGAATCTTTTTAGTATAGTTTTCAGCTTTGATGCTCCTCCACAGATGATATCCAGTAGTTATAGTCAGTCGTGCTCTTTGCACAACGAAGAAACATTTTTTTAAAGAATGATTTAATTATATTATTTGATAATCATAATTCATGTAAAAAATCTCAGCTTATGCATGTTAACATTTTTCAGCTTATATTGACCAAATTCCATATTTTATTCATCTTATAATAGAATCTTAAGATTATCTACTTCAAAGTTAATTATTTCTCATATAAGTTACTTGTAAAAACAATTACAATGCCTGAATATAATTGCCAGCCATCATCTGTGGAGGAGTGTTTTTTGAGTATAGTGTTCAGCTTTTAAGCTGAACGCTATACTCAAAAACACTCCTCCAAAGGTGATGTTTGGCAGTTATATTTAGGCTTGCAATAGACAATTGATTTGCAGCCTTGTGAATCAATTATAGCACTGGAAGTAAAAACAAAATAATAACTGTGGTGGAAGGATCCAAAATTCGTTCCCAGGGGATTTCCAAATAACAAAATAATTACTCATCCGCAGTGATCATTTATTATTGTTTAAGCACTGAACAATTATATTTTATCATGACATTTCACATCAAAAATCTTTTTGCAAAAAAGAGTTACGAAAAATCATATTTGACAACTTTCATTTTCAACAAAATGCAATAATACAGCAATAGTTGCAATGTTTGAAATAAGAACAAATAATCACTGTGAAGGAGAGATTTTTGAGCATTATTTCAGGCTAAAACTCCTAAAGCAATGCTCAAAAATCCATCCTCCACAGTGCTTATTTGTTCTTATATCAAATACTGAGTAACACAATATAGCACATTCCGGCGTGTCATCAGTTAAATTTTCAAAAGGTATATTGAAATAACTGTTACTCAAAAACTTAAAGAAAAGGAATGTGGAATATGATACACAATGACTATACCTCTAAGCATAAGTTAGAAGTAATTGTTGTTATGGAGAGACAACAAATCTGATGTTTTTGAAGTGCTTAATAATCTATATTTAGATTCTTGATAGTGATCATAATTTGCTCTTATTTTGACCATTGTATGATCCGTAATTGTAATTTTTGATATTATTGCTTTCTTTTAAAGCTTGAATATAACCGTCAGGCATCAACTGTGTATGAGTGTTTTTCAGTGTGACTTGAGCTGAAAACTGCACTGAAGAAACACTTCCTTACAGAGACTTTCTTTCATAGCCTTCATTTTGATAGCGTAATCATAATCAACAAAACTCAGAGTTAGAATCAAGAGCAAACAATCACTGTGGAAGAGTGATTTTTGAGCATAAATTCTGACTACAAAGCTTGAAGTTATGCTAAAAAATCACTCTTCCACAGTGATTATTTGCTCAATCTCCTTTAGAACTGATGATTTTAATGTTTAGAATAGTTTTTTTCTTCCAATGTATCACTAGGAAAGCAAATAAATTCATGGACAAAAACAAACATACAAGTTATGGAGGAATACACAAACACAAAGGTAGAGTGGACACTATGCAAATAAACTTCCGGGGGTTTAAACAACAGTCAGTCAACACTGAAAAATCTCTCCTCCACAGTGGTGACTGGTAGTTATTTTTAATCCCTGACAATTTTTCAAGTTTCCTGATTTAAGGTATTTGATTGGTTATTTCATACACAACAAACCAATCATTTGCAGGATGTTTAATTGGTAACTTGTCATAAAGTGGAGATTATACAATACAACATAAAGGATAACATCCAATAAAAACTATGCCGAGTTTTTAACGTATTTCGTAGATTAAGTAAAAGCATTTCCCGGTGATCAAAAGAAAATACTCACTGTGAAAGAAAACATTTTGAGCATAGCTCCAAGCTTTGTAGCCTGAAGTTATGCTCAGAAAACTACTACACCACATCAGTGATCATGCACTCTTATTTCAAGAACTGTTACCTGGTCATAATCTCTAGGATAGTAGTTTCTTTGATAACCATTCTGTTTAACATGAGCCATAATAATCTACCTTCCTCAAATACAGTCTCCCAACACTATCATCAAAACTTAGTATTAGAAAGACACACATAAGAAACTAGAAGAGACTGGTTTCTACATCCTACTTATAAAATGGGTTCACTAAAAGCAGTGATGATCCACTAAGCAATAACTTGTTCAAAGTCTGCAGTAAAGAAACTAGAACAACATTGCTAGCATCTTTATTGCGGACTTTGAACAGGTTTTTGCCAACTAGGAAACAATTATTATTATTATCATTATCATTATCATGCTATTGCATGTGAGAGGTTCTGAAAAAAAGAATAATCACTGTGAAGAAATGTTTTTTTTGGCAAAGCCAAAAACTATGCCTAAAAATAATATTTCCAAACTAATGAGTACCAGCACTGAGATGCATTATTACAGGCTAGTATGTTTAAACAATGCTGTTAAGATATTATAATACACAGCAAATAAAAACCAGGTTAATTATAATTGATTTCATAAAATAAAGCTAATAACTTGTAATAAAAGATCTACAAGCAGTTATTTTAAAAGAAAAAAAGACAAATCAGAAATCAAATGAATTACACAACTAATTGCTCCTATGGTATTAAAGTTATGATGATGTACTTTAAGAAAGTTAGAAAAGCATTTGATAATGCAAACAATATGATGACATCATTAATACAATACATTAGAGAGTAGATAATGCACTAAAATAATGCACCTGTATGACAAAGCATTATGGGTTTAACTATAGCATAAAAATACATATAAACACACTTTACCAGTGTTATATAATGACTAATTTAATAAAAATATTGGCATCAAGTAGTACAAATAAGAGCAAAAATAACCACTGTGGAGGAGTTGTTTAGCATGGAGGCTATATATCATGAAGCTATGTTAAAAGGTCCCTTCTCCACAGTGATTATTTACTCTAGTTATTTTATAATGTAAAGCATGTGCAAAGAAAGGAAAGGTACTTCTGTCTCATTGTCTCATTTAAGAATAAATGGACATAATTGCTCATTACACAGCCCCAGCTTCAGACTAAACACAGCTATTCTATGGATTACTGGTAAACAAAAATGTTGATGTGGTTGATGAGGTTTACCTTTATCCATCCTCCTAGCTTTATCATAGTCACAAGTATTTTTGTGACTATAATCTTATCTGACAGACATGCCAGAATTTATTCACTTGGCATAGGTCCTTTTAAAACTTTCACGTTTTCTCGTTTTCTGAAGTTTAAATTTTATCTGATCTAATGTTATGCAAATCATAAAAGCCTATTTACATGCATTTATATAGGGCAACTGCCTATAATAGACGCCATATAAAAAAAATTCTTTATTTTTTAAAAAGAGACGCTTGTTTGAAAATTTGCTGAGGTGAGATTTTCAAGCCGACTCGGCTTCTTGTTAAGTTTAATTAAAAGTGGTTAGCATAATTAACCCTTTATTAATATGGTGTGGACCCCCTAAATTTTTAAATTTTGCGGTGAAAGTAACATAACAAAAATTATTATTCAGGAGGTTATTTCCTCACATATTTTAAAAACCTGCATCATACTTTTGTGACTTTTTGCCCCCTGAATCTTCTAATACCTTCCAATAAATTAACAAATTTCCGGGAGTACCCCACCATACACCAACAAAGGATTAAGTTCATTTAATTAACAAAATGTGGTGTAAATACTTTACTAATAATCTATAAGCAACCTGCTGTACAATAGCTGCATTCTACAATAAGTTGTTTCTCTGTTCTTCTCTGTTTTAATTCTGGATCATTAATGCCTAAATGTACCATCTCCAAATCTCTTTTCAAAAAGCAGATATTTTAGTAGCTTTAAGCAAGTCAAAATCAATAAATTTAAGAAAAATTAAGCTATGAGCCAGCAATTGATTAGTTTCTTCGGTACAAAGAAACCAATCAATTGCAAGATCGTTGATTCAGCACTCCTTCAGGTCTGTATTGAGGCTTAGTAACTCTTTAGGTTAGTAACAAATAGGAATTAATACAAGAGGTTTCCATTAAATGCTTTTAAGATGATTCCAGTGTTTGAAATAAGAACAAATTATCACTGTTTTTTGTAGCCTGAAACTATGCTCAAACATCTCTCCACCAGTCTTTATTTGCTCTTATACCAAACACTGGATTCACATTGAATATGATAATGCAGCTGATGGAGATTTACTTAGCAAATGATATCAATAAAACATACCACAGAATTTGCAGCTAAATCCATTGTTTCTCCAGGAAATACTAAAATAAAATACATTATAATGGTACAGTCAGCAAAAACTTGTTCAAAGTCAGCAGTAAAGATGCTAGAACAACATTAAAGACGTTGTGCTAGCATCTATACTGCAGACTTTGAACAAGTTTTTGCCCATTAAGAACACTCTTCTCAGTGCAGGTAATGATGTTGTGATTGTTGGCATAAGAAATAAATCAATTTTAATTGCATTATATAACAGGGGGTTAAGTAACTGCCAGTCATCACTGCAGAGGAGATTTCTCAGAATATTTTCAGCAATTTGGCTGAAAATATTCTGAAAAATCTCTTCTCCACGGTGATGAGCAGTAGTTACTTTAACCACTGACATAACATTATTTTCCACTATAAGCTGGTAAAGCAGTGTTAGAAGATTAAAAAAAATCACTGCAGAGGAGGGATTTTTAAGCATAGCTTCATGCTTTAGTCTGAACTTATGCTCAAAATCATTCCTCCACAGTGATTATTTGCCCTTATTTTGACCACTGTGAAATATACAGTACTTCTAAATTATCCCAAATCACTCTATATAATAAGTAGAATGTGGTAGGGGAAAATAATCAATGTGAAGTAGTGATATTTGACCATAACTACAGCATCAAAAAACACTCTTCCACAGTGATTATTTGTTTTTATTTCAAGCAACAATATGTACTTACAGCCATCGTTGGTCAAATTCATATAATTCGAATTATCAAGCTTCAATGATGCAGTACTTCCTTCACGACTACTGTATCCTCTACTACCACTTCCTCTACTACCACTTCCAATACTACCATTTCCATTACTCATAGTTGGACTTTGTGGTGATTTGTTTAATGCTGATAATTGGACAGCCCAAGACATTCCTCAGTACAGGGTGGAAACAATATATAAACAGATAAACAACCTAAAATTAGCCCTTGTAATTATAATATTCTTTTCTTGTTGTTTTTATTTGTTTTCAATCTAAAAAATACATTCTGTATGATTGCAACAATGACCAAAATAAGAGTAAATAATTACTGTGGAGGAGAGATTTTGGAGCATAGCTTCAAGCTTTGGAGCATGCAGCTATGCTCAAAAAAGCATTCCTCCACAGTGATTATTTGCATCTATTTTAGCTACAGAAAATAATCTCACAAGTCAACGAGCTTGCAATTGAGCTTGCAGTTTCTTCAGCACGAAGAAACCAATCAATTGCAAGATCGTTGATTCAGCACTCTCCCCCTGCAAACGAATTTTGGCGATGGTCCCTAAAATCAACTTTGGAGGAGTGTTTTTGAGTATTGATATCAGCTTTCCGAATGAAACTACTAAAAAAAAAGCATTTATCAGCAATTATATTAAAGTGTATATCATCTTTCCAGATGTAACATGATTCACAGAGAAAAAACATGAAAGCTACCAGCTATTGCCAGAACGAATTCCACAAATTCAATTAAACAAGTATATAATACATTAAGCGGTTGAATATATAAGAGCAAAATAAGCACTGAAGAGGAGCGATTTTTAAGCATTGCTTCAGGATTTATAGCCTGAAGCTATGCTTTAAATTCACTCCTCCAAAGTGATTATTGTTCATATTTTGACCACTTATATCAGTAAAGTATTTTCTAATATTTTACATAATTCAGGGGTGAAAATAACTGTCTGTCATCACTGTGGAGGAGAGATTTCTCAAGAATTTATTCAACCAAACAGGCTGAAAATATTCTGAAAAATCTCTCCTCCACAGTGAGGACAGGCAGTTATTCTAACCCCTGCATACTCTACTACAGGAAATTCACTATGGGAATTACCTGTGGAGGAGTGTATTAAACACAATTTTAAGCCAACAACTGATATTGTTCATATGCACTCCTCCACAGGTGATTGTCGTAGTGAATTTCGAGGACTAATTACATGTTCCGGTTAAATAAGGACCAGTTTCTTTGTTATTGTAAGTCATTCATTATAGTGATAAGAATTCAAAGTCTTGTGCAAATTTAAAATCTTTATTAGTATTTTTGTTTACAATTTTTTATAAATGAAACCAAAATAAATACCATAGTAACACTTGCTGAAAATAATTTTATGTAAACAAATAATTTCACAAACTTTCAGACAGCCAATTTTACTCTACACTGCAACTTTACAAATCTGTAGATCAAAGTTTGTGAACCATTTAGTAAAAAGTGACACAAAAATTAGAGGACCAAATAAATGTGTTTACATGTGATCTTCATTACAAATAATATCTTACGACATCGTCTATACAGCGTTTTCGAAAACCTGAAGCTATACTATATATAGAAAATATTCACTCCTCCATAGAGTATTTTCAAGCACTGTCTTGTAGCATTTACGTAATAACAACACAGAAAAATGCCATAGCAACATCTTTTTGAAGTAGAAAATTAATATAATAATAACACATCCTAATATATATATATATATGTATATAATATATATGCAACCTCAGCAAAAATCACTATTTATCTTATTCGTGATAATAATACTATCATTTATAACCATATAAAAATAAAAGCAAAAATAACTTTTTAATTTTTTTGAAATATTAACATCTCTGGTCAAATTCTTTTTTAACACCTTTATGCAGATTTGTTATTAATAAAAAGAATATTTTTCAGTTGCTAGAATAAGAAACAATAGAATGTTTGCAATGCAAAAATCTTTGGGTAAACATATACAGGGGGTTCTACTAATAAACACAAAATTATAAAATACAAAAAATAAAAACTTGTACGTCCAAAGAAAATATTTTTTTAATGTTTGTTATTATTCAACAAGGTTAGTGGTCAAAATAAGAGCAAAATAGTCACTGTAGAGGTGTGACATAGCTTCAGGCTCTCTCCTCTACCATGATGAACGGCAGTTATTTCAACCCCTGACACTTTGATCACACTTCCTTCCACTGCTACCTATGTTAAACACTTCAGCCTATACCGAATCAACCCCTGTTAATGCCATATTCTCTGTGACAAAAACGAACAAGATCTACCACATTCTATACATTCTGATCATTGCTGTTTCACTTTATTGAAAGTTTGACACTATTATTTCATAAACAAAGTCATTGCAAATAAAGCAGCGTTTGGAATAAGAGCAAATAATCACTGTGGAGGAGCAATTTCTGAGCATTGCTTCAGGCTAGCAAGCCTGAAGTGAAGCAATTGTTTATTATTATCTTGTCTCAAAAATAATTCTTCATACCGAAGAAGTCAATCCTTATTAAAAAAAAATAAAAATAAAATAAAACCCCTTAAAAATCCCTTCGCAGTGATTTAAGTAATCAGATTTCAAAGTTACCAAAATTAGGAAGACTGGAAAACAACATTTTAGCATGTCATATTTTAGCGTCATAATGCTGCACTTGGTAACACAGTTAGTAAAATGATGGAAAAACCAAAGTACTCCTTACAAACAGCTGTTGCCTGGGCTGTTTCTGCTAAGAATGCCCTCAAAAATGTGCGTGGATTTTCACTAAATCAACTAGTCTTTAAAAGTAATCTGGATTTTCCAGTTATCGAAACGAATAACCCACCAGCATTGGAAGGAAAATCAAGCAGTCAAGTTGTTGCTGATAACTTAAATGCATTACATGCAACAAGACAAGCATTTATTAAAAACAAATCTTGTAAAAAACTGAGGAGAGCATTGAAACACCAAGTAAGGCCATCAACAGAAGTTAAATATGTCACAAGAGACAGGATCTATTACAAAATAAGATCTGGAAGATTACGGTTAAAAGCAGAACCAGTTAATCCTGAAATTGCCATTACAATCGATAATGAGCTGACAACTTTAAGAAAATAAACTAGTCAAGACAAAGATATTCTTGAGAAAGTCAATGAAGTTACTCCAGAAATAGTTTGTGGAACCAAATCACGAACAAAACTTGGTTGAAGTTAATAATGATAGCATTATAGATAAACCAAATTCTAGTGAGATTAGTAGCAAGAAAGAGAAATGTATAGCAAAAATCATATTGGTTACGATGTTTGTTTGGAGAAATATTGCCAACAAAAGTGAATTTACCAGTTCAATGTATCACTGACAGTAAAACCTTAGGAGCCATCTCCAAAATTCGTTACCAAAAGCAGATATCTTAGCAGCTTTAAAATAGTGAAATTCAATAATTTT
>JAULBZ010003612.1:0-16077 GCA_032360805.1 Neoturris breviconis
ACACACAATAAGCGATCAACAGTCATTGAAATCATTATCAAATAAAACACAAAATTAACTCCTCCATAACACGACAAAACCATTCTAAATTCTTCACCTTCTGTTTTCACAATACTCTTTAAAATGGTCATAGTGGCCCATACAAAGTGCATAGTGATTTCAATAGCACTAATATTATACAAAATAATCTTCTGGGTGTCTTTTCGATGCATTTGTTTGTACAAGCAATATATACCAAGCATGTGGATTAATAATGAAAAGGAACGAAGGATTAAAGAAACTGCCAGAATATGCCATTCCATCTTAACTATGAAATCAGTTGTTAATCAAAGTTTTCCTTACCTGCATATTAGGGAATAATATATTATTAATAATTCATTGTTAGAATTGGATGATAAATAAAAATTTACGAAAATGTGTACCAGATTGATAGGATCAATTCAAATACAAATATTCAATTCCTCTTGTTTCAACAGATACAATTGAAAAGTTGAATTCTCAATTTTTATTAAAAATGATTAAATTATCAATTATTAATTTTATAAACATAATGGTAGAGAAACATTTCCAGGATCCGTAGAAGTTTTGGGAAGGTTTGAGACAAAAAAAAAATCCGCAACGCACTTTGCTTAAGGTAATATTCAAAATAGTCGCCCTCATAAAAAATAGGAAGTATTAATACCATTGGATGCAGAATTTGAAGCTTTCTTATTATTATGCTTATGTTATAAAAATGACCTGTTGTCAAATTTAAAAAATATGCATACTAGCAGCCAGTGTACGTTTGAAAGCTGACGAATCAAACTAAGATTTAAACAACTGCATGGTAGAACTTAATTGCAATCCTTTTGACATGTCAAAACCAACTCCCTGCGCTCTTCAATCTGGAGAAATAGCTTCTAGTGATGGTAAAATGTTAATAGAAACCTTTTTGTATGTTTTCAGACAACACCAGTCGATGCAGTTATAAATTCAAGAAAAACCATCTAAAATCCATCACACGATAAAATGGATGGTAACATAAAACCAACAAAATCAGCTGCAATAGAAAGTAAGGCAGTGCGTGAAGTTGTTTCACATTGCGGTGAACGGAAAGTCACCTTGAAAAAATCATGGAACACCAGGTAGCTGAAGAATGTCTGTCCTTATTTAACATAAATGAATGTTACATGACGTTCCATTTGTGTCCATCCATCCATCCATTCATCTATCCATCCGTCCATCAATAAAATATATTTAGCATTATATAATGCACAGTACTACAAAATAAGAGGAAACAATCACCATGGAGGAGTGCTTCCCAACCAACCAAGCCCTTACCCCAAGCACCAAGAGCACCAAGATGGAATTAATTGTCAATCAGCTGTGTCTCATTCATAATTTAAATGTACTACAAAGATATGTAAGTCTTGTTGGCAAACATATCCATGCGAAAGCAGTCATTTGATCCCTGGGGTATTCGATGAAAGGTACAAGACTAATCAGCCGCTATGTGAAGAGCACAATTCACATGCAGTAAATGATTGCTTCGATTGTAAGAATACGTCTAACAGCATTTGCTGCATAAACAGAGAACACAAGTCTCATAAACATGATGCACTTTATGACTTGTTGTTGTCGACACAACCTTCATGACACAACTCAATAAGATACAATGGTACTTTACTATCACTAATTCCAGGGTTTGTGTAACAGGCAATTAGAGACTAGTCGATTAGTTAATTTCACATTATTTTTAACATGTATTTTAGCTTTTTAGGTTTATTATTATTGTTGATTTCGTAAAAGTTAATAAGCAGAGGAACAACCTGTTCTGTTATGTGGCAGTCTTTATCCATGTTCTTATTTCTACACCATTAAAAGATTTTTCTTCCAAAACTATTTCCCTTGTCATTATTCCAAACTCACATTGTTATTATTTTGTGTTGTTTGAGCCTCAGTGTTCTTATAAAGTATGTTCTTATGAAAACAAAGTGTAGATAAGTTACATAGTGTGGTTGGCTTACGGAGTCCAATAAATAAAAGAGCACTCTCTGAAGGTACTAAAATGTTGGAAACTTCAGCCTTCACCATGAGAGAAGCAAGTGTGAAAGATGCAGAATTACGAGCAAAGAAAATGTATGTTGAGGACACTGTGTATGACACAAACATTGTATACATACTAACTAACTTTGATGGGACCTGGAGTATTTGAGGGTGGAGAGCTAAGAAAGGATTTTCTTCAGCAATTGTCGAATGTACGTCTCAAGTACTAGAAATCATATTTAAAAACTCGTCTTTCCCACAATGTGTTGAAATGCAGACAAAGAAAGATAATTTAATTGATACTCTTGGTTATGAAATGCGAAACACAAACCCAATTGCTTCTACAACCATGATGCAAGTCCACAGGTAAGACTGTTTATAATTTTCAATATTATGTAGGTAAGTAGTAATTTCTATTTTACTCTGTTCTGACCATACCTAATATGCTTACTTATATTTCCTTCGATTTTTTTACTCATCTTTAGAAAATGGAGTCTGACGGTGATCTCCGCGTGTAAAGTCACCTGTTCAAAGGTATGGCATTCGTAATAGACCCATTGGAGATAGAGACTGTGCACCATATTCTACTGTTTCAAAGGACTCTCCGTATGGACCATTTAATTCTGTTTTGTAGAAAAAGCGGAATGCACAAATCATATAACAAAACAATAAAAAGTGGCTAAATATATAGCCTCTCCCTTGTGACGTCTTTTTGACGTTACTATGATGCTGTTACGATGTGTGGGTCCACTGGTCTACTTCTAGTTGGTACACAGCCTTAATGTGACGTTGTTCCTTAGTTGCATGCCTGCTAGGTGGCCATATGATAATTTGATATTATTTATTAGTTTTAGATTTTTTTTTACTTCCTCGAACTTTGGCTGAGTGTAGTTATCCTCATTCTATTGATTATAACTGTCAAATCTTTTATATAAATCTTACTTTTTGAATTCAGGATCGACACTAATTGATGGTAAATGTTTGTGTGAAAGAGACAGGTTAACAATTGCTAAATGTGATGACATGCAGAATTTCTATGGTCGGGCAATTCATGACCATAAAAACGATGTACAAAAAATGTCTACTTCAATTTGGGCAATTATTAAGCATTAATCAAGCACCCTGGAACAACTTAACCATAGTGATTGTCCAGAAAGACCGAAGAGCTGATGTAGCTACAATCGTGATAAATTTACTGGACTGAAAACTCACAAAATCACCATTTACACCTGCAATGATAGAAGCAGTGACTCCATTGTTTAAAAGATTATAAAATCATTATCAAAATGTTCTTGCGGGTTGCAAAGACTGCTATACACAATATCCAAATGAGTCGCTAAACCATGTAACTTGGAGTTTAGCACAAAAATAACAGTTTGTATCCACTCAAGAGACCTCTCTAGCGATAAGTATTACAGTTTACATTTTACAAAAGAAAGTTTGCGGCCATGGAGTGAATTTGACAACAATTGAATTAGGGATCGTGATTATAGAACAAGAATTGATAGAAAAAATATCAGAAAAGTAAAACGAAGGGCAACGTGTAAAAAACAAGATGGTTTCAAGCATTTAGAGGGGATTCAGTATCAATCTGGCTGTTTTTAATGATAAACCTAATGATCGTGATGGAAAAGGTCGAAAGGGACATAGCTTGAAATCCTCTCTAAATGCATGAAAAAAATTCTCTAGTCTTTAGAGCATGCCAAGCATGGAACCATCTCACCCAGGGAGTTAAAAAAAAAAAGCATGTTCACTTCAGGACTTTAAGTCGAGCATAAACCAGGCTGACAGTATCTATTGTAACTGCAAATCATGCTCTTAAGCTATTTTAAGCTATTTTATACGTTTTTAACTTATATTTTAATTGTTATTTTGTTGGATTAAATTAGTTTTATAAAATAAACTATTGTAAAAATCCAAACTTGAAATAAAGTTTACTACTACCACTACTTTGTAAAATGTTAAAACTGACACAGGAGCGGAGAAGCGCATAAATATGCCAACGCTAAAATGTAGAATATCATAAATCTGGTCAAGGGTTTTTGCAAAATTTGGTTTAGGCCTAGTCCCAAGTCTCGGGTCTCGGCTATAAACTTTAGGGTCCCAGGTCTCAAGAGTAAAGGTCTCTGGTCTCGGGTCTCGACCCCCGTGTCTCGTTTTTCCGACCACCCATTAAAATGTCCCAGAATGCAGCGGATATGTGTACGAAAAACCTTGGTTTTTATTTTAAGTTAGAAATCAGCCCTAGGTCAGCTGGGTCATAAATCTTTCTATTTCCAATCTAATCCAAAATAATCGATCGGTTGCTAAGGATGTTGAATATGCCGAAAAAAGAAGTGTTTTTACGGGAAAACGTATGCGAAGCTTTATAAACGGCATGTAAATATTAATATATTTTTATTCGCGCCCACACTGTAACTAATTAGCGCCTCTTTGGCGCTATCTATCATTGGAATTATAGCGCACCCTGCTGGCTATCTATCAGTCAAATGAGCGCCATATGGGGCCTAGGGATGAAGTTGTGAGAGGTGAAGAAAATCACAGCAGTACGTAATATCCAGCCAATCAGTATCATGCTAGTAGTGTATGAACTTGATTAGCTCGATATATCTGCAAAATAATGCAATATTTGTCTGAATAGGCGAGTTTATCAAAATAAAATAAAATTTAATCTTGACCGATTTTTACATTCGAAAATTTTAAAAAATGTGGTGTTCATTTACCTACTTATAACTCGTGTTATCTAACATACATGTTATTTCATCACCCATTGCGTGATCCTGACAGCAAAGACAAGAAGAAAAATGTTAGTTTTGTCTCTTTGAATCATTTCGCGGTTATTCCACTCATTATCTTGTTTTTGTTGTCGTAGTGCTACCGTCTAGCTAGCTAGAGCTACGTGTTTTTACATTGCTGTTTTAATTTAATTATATCATCTTTCGTGTGGGGAGATTCCGTCCTGCATACAGACAGACTGCTATACTGCTATCTTTATTTTTAACTGATATCCTCTTGATATGAATCATTAAGCTTTTTTTCTGGATCAGCCCATTGCCTGGTAGGTATATGATGTGGTGTGATATGACAATCTACAATTTTCTGATATCGTTTATCATCAAAATATTCTGTTTTTGTGTATAGTACATTTGACTTAACCCATGTGTGAGATATCAAGAAGACTACAAGACTGGATGAATGTGATCTTAAAAGTGATCTTATAAGAAGCATTTTATCGCCGCTTTGATCCTCTTTGTTATTTATTAACAGGTTTGTCTCAACCTCTCTTCTAGTCTCTCATGGTTCGTATCATTTGTTTAATGTTTGTCCAAAATTTGCCTCCGCGTGCTTCGCGTGCTTGTTAGTTGTGTCGGGGGTCACCCAATTCTGTAATGAAATTTGGCGTCGGCCTAGCAGTCTAACCGTATTGCTGTTCTCCAAAATTTTGCTATCAGACTCATGTCCATATTGAATTTCAAAGGACATCCTCCAATAATTTGTATGGCAATCTAGAGTTTTTTTGATAACCATCCGATGTCAAAATATTCTGTTTTTGCATAAGTTATTTCCTTTGCATCATGTAAATTCGCTGAAATTAAATGAGTATATAAATGTTATTAAAATTACGAGCCATGTCCCTGGAAGTAATGTCACCTACAGTACCTGTTCCCCTGTATAGTGGTTCCAGTCGTACTGGGGTCAATAGGTAATGTAGGTTAAGGGTTGTATCACCTGTCATGTCACTGATTAAGATCTGGAGAGGATAAAAAAAGTACTCCCTCTCCTAGTAGTGGCCTCGGCCTTGAGAGCTGGGAATTTCCAGAAAAAAAGACATTCTGGTTAATATTTATCATAAAATTCTTATAAAACTCTTTAAAGAAACCCCATTCTTGCTCATATGGGATGACATTACTGTGGACAACTTTCCTCTATAGTCAAATATGAGATACTGTCCTGTAATATCTAACAATCCTTATATATACACAGGACTGTAAGAATAGTCCTAAAATAGCTGTCAGACAGTTTCTTTGGATGAGTACTTTTTAACTACTGTATAGTTTTAATCTTTGCAGCAAAAATACTTCTTCACATGCAGACACAGGTGATGTTTAGCAGTTATTTTCAGCATGATATAAGTATTCTTTTTTATGTTTAGAAACTGTCAAACTAAATACATATCAACCTGGATCAGTCTATATAAAAAAAAAAAAAAAATGAGGGTAAAAATTGACTATTTTTACCTAACTATAGCATGTGGCTTACTCAAAGATATTATTGTGTCTGCCAGTAACAAAGACTATTATAAAATACTTGGTGTATCGAGAGATGCTTCTGACCGTGAAATAAAAAAAGCTTTTCGGAGACTTGCAGTTAAATATCATCCAGATAAAAATAAATCGCCAGATGCTGAAAAAATGTTCAGAGATATTGCTGAAGGTAATTATGTTTTAGATATTTTTATTGATATTAGGAGGTCATGTGATGCCAATACAAAATTAGGTAACTATAGTAGTCATTGAATTTATATGCATTTATGTATTATCCTTCGTGGGGGCTTACTCAACGTTTTAGTCAATAATTTAGCCGGAGTTTTAGTGTTTGTACATGGGGGCTTATTTGAATATTATGTGACAATGATAAAACTTATTAATTACTTTTTAATAAACCCCACTTGAATAACACGCTTACCCCTAAAACTGGTTTTGCTAAATAAGCGTCCAGGGGCTTATTTGAGGATTTACGGTATAAACTGAAGAACTTACATATGTCTCTTTTACCAAATCATGTGAACTTGTAAAATCGTTTTGGTTTTAGCACATGAAGTTTTATCAGATGAAAACAAAAGAAAAATATATGATCAACATGGTGAAGATGGACTGAAGCATGAAGCAGGATTTGATGGATCAACATTTGATTTTAATTTCCAAGATTTTTTTAAAGACTTTGACATTGATCCTTTTGGTAATAGTAATGGTGATAGAAAAAAAAGGTCAAATAATGGAGGTGGATTTTTTAGTGGCTTTGAAAGTTTCTTTGGAGGGGATGAAGAAGATGGTATGGAAGAGCCAGGAGATAGTTTCTTCGGTTCGCATTTTGGTTTTGGTAAGAATAATAATAACAATAGAGACTACGATGACGATAATTATGATATATTCCCATCGCATGATGATCAACATAGACAATTTCATGATCACCATCATTTTAGTTTTGGTCATGACAATGATATATTTGATGGTGTTGGCGAAGGATCGTTTTTCCATGAAGAGAGGGTATCGTCAAGTATGTATCTCTTTTGTTCATTCTAATCTTCTTGTACAAGGCCAAGTATGCAAGCCGGCATAACTGTCGAACATCTCTTGTAGAGGAGTGTTCACCTCTCTGTAGGTGATGCATAACAGTTATTTTCAGGCTGGTATATCTCATTAATAAATTGTGTATATACCTTAGGGGTCGAAATTTTTGCAGGTATTAAAGCTGCAAAGCTGAAAACTGTACTCAAAAATAATTAAAAACCATTGAAAACTCCTCCGCAATAGTGTATTTATCTATTAGAACCAGTCTATGTGTGTTTACTTGTGGTACATTGAAGGCTACTTGATTAAATTATTTAATCTATGTGCTGTAATAAACTTTTTTCTGGTTTATATAATACTACTTATAACCACTATCGTACACCATATCAACACTCTTGATGAGCTCCAAATTATTGCAGCATATATTTTCTTTGATAATTTGAAGAAAACAATCATACAAGCTCATTGACCTGTCACCCTTCTTTAAGCTGCCATAAATGACCTAATCAACGCCGGTCTCCTATTAGTATAATTCGGTCTCTAATAAGCTCCACCCCCTGCTCCTGTCACAAAGCAAACCCTTCTCCCAAGAAAATTGACTCCCCTCTGTGGCAACAAAAAAACATTTTTTTCCCCATAGTGCCCACCTGTTCCACTAAAAGGTTACCTGCTCTTTATTGTTATATACCGGAAAACACAGGTCTTTCAATAAGAACTTTAAGTAAACTATATTTAAATGACACACATATGTAAGGAAACAAATATATTAATTCATTGATATTGACAATTTATGCTGCTCTATATCACTACCCCTATCCCCTAAGGAAATGTATCTCTCGAAAAATAAATCTCCCCCTCAAGTAGAGCAAATTTTGCCATCCCCCCAAGCAGGCAAGTTTTAGAAATCTGAGTCCTCCCTCATCAGACTGGAAGAGGAGGACACTATGTTAGAGCGCTTTTTAAATTCTGCAAAAATTTCTTCCCTAAAGGTAAGCGCCAGGTGCTAATTAATATACGGTATGCTTCAAAGCATTTAAATTTCTTCATACATATTTTGAGTGCTGAAACTCGATATTCTTTCGTGTTCATGAAGTTAGTAAATGTAATTGTTTATTTTTAGGTCATAGAAAATGTAGGACAGTTACTAAGAAGGTGGGAAATATGGTTATGACAACTACAGAATGTTCCTGATGATAATATCTTCTTAAAATTTATTACCTTATCACTTTTGCAATATGTGGGTACATTCACTGGGATATCTTTTGGATGACATGACATTTACTTGGTCTTATTATTATCTAACACATGGTTTCTGTAAACAAAATTGTGGTAACAAACTTGCATTTGTTTCTACGGTACAAAGAAATCGATCAATTGCAAAATGGTTGATCTTCCCAGTCGGGTAAAACGTGTTCAAAGTCTGCAGCAAAGACGGTAGAACAACGTTTTCAACGTTTTAGCGTCTTTACTGTTGATTTAAAACAAGTTCTTTCCCTTTGGGTTGTTTGTAGATTCCTTGGTCATGATATTAGGCAAAAGAAATTATAAAATCTGAAGATTGCCCCCTCTCCTCACTGACATCCATGACGTTAATATCGCAACTTCAATGTTGATATAGTGGGAAGAGAGTAGAAAGTCATACTATGATTGCATCATTCTAAAATGACCAAACGAGTGTGGGTAGTGTTGTTTGTTCAGCTATTTCAAAATCATTAAAAATCATGTGTTCCACCACATCGTTATTTACAGTTCTTGATAAAGTAATCTTTTAATACATTTCTTGTGTTGTTTTTAAGAAATAGTTGTTAGTTTCCACCTGCATGCACATACATACACAATTTCTGATCAGTTTTTTGTTTTGCTCATTTTGCTGGGTACTGATGATTGGAGGTTTACCTTCATATAGAGATTATTTTTTATAATGATATGTTACTTTAAGAACAGAAATAATTCAAACACGCCCCTTCGCGAAAGTTTATGCTCGGAAATAATTCAAACACGCCCCTTCGCGAAAGTTTATGTTCGGAAATATTTCAAAACGACCTATTTGGGGAAGTTTATGTTCGCGAAAATTCTCCAAAAAAATAGAAAAATTTGATGCCTTGAAAATTTGTGTTCTTAAAGTATACTGTTCTTTTCTTTGTATTTGTAAGATATATATTTTTCTCGCTTGTGACTGTGTCATTGTAATATAACTAGAGAAGTTTATTAATACTGTGCCTGAAAATAACTGACAGGTATCATCTGTGAGGGAGTGCTAAAACAATACTCAAAAACACTCCTCCGCAGGTGATCTGACAGTTATTTCCAGGCTTATTATGTAAAAAGAAATATAGAAAGTTCTAAAATGATTTTTAAAAGTTTAAACTTGACGGTCAGAGGTGTTTCGAACCGAGAGGGGGAATTTCATATTGTCCCTACACGATTTTTTTATATATACGTGGCAACACAATTCTGTCGGCTTTTTATTTTTTGCTATAAAATCGTACTGAAGTTGCTTATTAGCCAAATCCCTCACATAATATTTGAGACAAGGTGAAATTTGTGCAAAAATTCGGAATTTAACTTTTAGAAAATAATACTTAAATTTTGATTAGCAAGACGAACTGCGTGAAATGCATTTGTACCAAGAGTCTGGGTACTAGGCTGCTGGAAGGTACAAAAAAGTCCTAAGATCCTAAGCCCTAAAAATTCTACTTGATAAGTCTACTCGACAAATCTCTAGGGGCTTCTAGTGGTCATTTTCAGCATTTACGTTTTACTTGTGGTGTGTATTGTTTTGCTAAAATTCGTAAAATGTCTCATAATTTACAAGGAGGGTTGTAGATTCTTAAATTAACAGAAAATTCTGTTTTAGGTTAACGATATGCGGACGGGGAAGGATCACACGGGAAAATAGCAATTCACGCGGGGAGATATAAGCAATGAAGAGTCATATATTGGCGGAAGTGGGACAGGGGGGATACATTCTAACCTACTGATTGTCTACTATGACCGAACAAGCCTGATCAACAACAACCGTGACTTGACTCAAACCTGCCCGACCTAAGAGTGGTCTACAATGACTGAACAAGTCCAAACACAAGGTCTGCCCCTTGACTCAAATCTGACTTAACCTGTGGTCTACAATGACCGAACAAGTCGTCGATCGCCTAGACTCAAACCTGCCTGACCTAAGGATGATCAACAACAATCGCACACAGCTGGTCAACAACGACGCAGCTCTGCTCTCTCGTGATTCAAACCTGTAAGCCTATCTGCGAATGCACACCCCCGAGTCCATATATTTTGTCAAACTGTATACAATTTGAAGTTTGCTATTCGCCTCTCGATTCCTTCTCATTTTCATTTCATTCCATTGCATATTATTGCATTTAATTCTCATATTATTGCATTTCATTTCACTACCTTCCTCTCTCATTCTTGTACAAGAAACGACGTTATCAGCAACTGGGTGAAAAACTTCCTCGGTACCCACGGCCAAATGTGAGTTGCAACTTGTGCCTATTTTCGATGAAAGAAAACCGTGGAGCTGATGAACCTACGACCGTCACTTTCTTTCGTGCTTTTAAAGCTGTTGTTGTGACGATATATTGCCCCAAGCTCGTCCCCAGCACCTTTTGACTTTTTTAAAAAAAGTCAAAAGGTGCTGGGGACGAGCTTGGATATTGCCCAACTTGGTCGTTAGGTAGTGGTACATAAAATAGAATATACGTTGAATTGATTGCTATTAGGTATACTTGCCTACTTCTACGAACACTGGGCTGGGTGGGTGGGGCAAAAATGTGTGACTTCACCAGAAGTTGAATTGGAAATAAGAAAATAAGCGACCACGTGAGAATTTGACAAAAAGTTGCCTCTAATTTGCCGACGTCTGATATATGCAAGATGGCAACCGATTCGTCATGGCAAATCGACTGCCGTAATGTAAACAAACATGACGTCCCATCCGCTCGTGAATTGTAGCTAAGCAGTGAGCTGTTTAGCTGTCGTAAATCTCTGTAGCCACATTTAGTAATGAAGTAGTAGGTCCCAAACAAAACGATTGTGCATGGATAGACACAAGTATCTTCATCAGCTAAAGAGCGCAAATGGATAGATATTTGTACGCATCTTAAATTATTTTCTATAATAATTATTAGAACGCTAAAAGTGCCACTCGCCGTAGATATTTGCTTGCTGAGTATCTCATGACGTACCCAAATAAACGAAGTAGCTACATAGATGTCAAACTCGTTCTCAGACCTCCAAAATTTTTTTTTTTAAATGTCAAAAGGCAGTTGGTTAGGCGTGCTTGCATATATATGGTTAGAGTTGCCACACCGTGCAAAGTTAATACAATACCCTCCCTCTTCCAAACTAATTCCATGTGCAAGAGTGAAGCTCAAGTAGAAGTAGATCCTCGAATTAACGTTTTCGAATAAGCTCTTCTAAAATAAATACTCTGCCTAAAGGAGAATAACGACAGCATATTCAGTAGATCTAAAATCGTTCATTATGATCTGAAATTTTTCGCTATAAAATTGCCTAATTCAGCAGATATAGCCCAAAGGTTCACTAACGTACCGCCAGGATCACTTATTTTGTGAGTGATCTTGTTCGTTAATAAATTTTCTATGACGTATTTTCGCGAAGCTTTATATATGGAGTATAATACGTGATACACACGACTCGTTCATATAGCATGTTGTTCTTTTACAAAACCTTTCTAATACTGCTATTTAATATTTTATTTGATATAGACAAGGCCTTATTATCAACCAATCATGCATAAAAAATTATAACCTGTAAGTAGTAAGTGAACCAAAGTTTATCACGATGAAGAAGATTTATCATAAAAAACGAATCATAAACAGACCGATTGTACAGTTCTTGGGAAATTTATCAATTTCTTTAAAGTTGCTGTTTCTTTGTCGTAACAAAAAGCAAGGATATTATTTTTGTTTTTGTAAAAAGTTTTAAATCAAACAAGTGATCATTCTGTCAGTAGAGAAATCGCTAGTCCAACTTGTTTCAGATGACCTTATAAACTTTAAAATTTGTGAGTATACTCTATGATTTTTATACTGGATTGTCAAAAAGCTACTTGTACATAAGTAAAAACAACTTTGTTTGCTTTTATTTTGCTCCAAATTTTCTCTAGAATTAGATTTATTTCCATACCCTCTGGCTTGTTTACTTTTGAAGGCTTCGTGCAAACACGTCATAAATAGTTTTGTCCACAAGAAACCGTGTTACGCAATAGTGGTTAGCGTTGGTTAGATTGGGGCAAATCAGTAGCCCCTTTTCGGGGTATATTATTAAAAATTTGAATTTTTTTTTGCATTTTATGAATTTTTGTCAATAATAGGACATTTTAATTAAAAAAAAAAACAGACTTCATTTTTTGTCGTTAGTCTCCTAAATAATTCGCCAAGTATTTACATTGTAGATTTATCCGAAAAAAATAATGATCGACGGTTTTACCAGCTGCCCAGCGAGTCAAACAAAATATCTGAAAAAATTTAATCCAAAATTATTTCGGATTTCAAAAAGCCAAAAACAATTCTCACGTGACCGATAACATCAAAGGAGTCTGTCAAACCACGCGCAAAATATCATACATCAAATGAGTTAGACATGTCTAGGCCTGTTGTCACGCGTGAATGATTAAGGAAATTTCCCTAATCATCTCGATATTTTTACCATAGATATTATATCATGTAATAGTTGGAAAAGATCAACGTTATATCATTGGTTATCAAACAACTGATAATGTGATTCCACTATACATAATAACTCCTAAAAGTCTACACACAAATCTACAATCAAAAGATGAAGATTGGTTAGATCGATATAAATTAACTTAAAACAGTTCGAAAAAAACCTTTATGCGCTAGAATTTGTTTTGAATTATGAAGTAAATCTGAATATGGTGTATTGTATTTGAAATCTTTACGTGCTTTTTTGCGATTTCTTTACGACCCTGTTTACGTCCAATTTCTATCAATTCTTTCTTTGGCACGTCGTTGATTTCTTTGACCAACCAGCATTTTAGTCTTGCTCGTATGGTTTGTTTTTGGGCTAAATAAGCGGTTTTTTTCTTGCATAATTGTTTCTAATTCTTGGCGTGAAATATCACTGTTTTGTATCAATTAGCCTGAGCTCCAGTGATCGATCACTTTCGGTGATCACTCTAGCAGTGGTCAATTAGTTCTATGTAATGCGCAACCAAATCACAACGATGGAATTTTTTATAGAGTCGTTGTTGTTCAATAATTTCACATCATATTCTGAAAACTGTTCGAATCGTCGACACTGGATATTTTTGACATAAGACATTTTTGTTTTTTAGATAGTTTTGACTCATATTTATTAAAAGAAAAAATATATAGAAAATTATAAAATAAATTGGTAAAATAATTAATATTTCAATAATCTCTGATGATATATAGGAGAATCTCACCTTTACTATCTTCGTTGGGAATGTAAACTGTTAGTGCGTTTTCATTTAATTTGCAGCGCGTTTTCATGTCTTTTGGAGGAGTCAACAGTTTGCATAACAATATTTGTAAAATTCCATCTCCTAATAAATATCGTTTGTAATACGCAGACAATCCCAACTTTTGATGTTCGTATGTCACTATACCTTGTTCGTGTACTCTAAATTTTGCATTCTTTGCTTTGTCAATATTTTTCTCTTCTACAGCACAACCATCCTTTTTAAGACACTCAAAGTACCATTGAAATGTCATATCATTCTGCTTCTTTGAAACGTATTTGTTTTTTCTAACAGCGTTTTGAACTATATAACATTTAGCTTGTTAAAAACCATTCCTTGTACCTGCAAATTCAGGTTTAATCCTGTTGTTCATATAGAATATTTGTTAGTTGCCAACCAATATGACTTAACGCTGGTCTCACAATAATATCGATAATTGGATCAGAAAACGCTAAATAGTATGAATCAGCATCTATGTTTCCATAATTCAAAATCACTTCTATCAAAATACTTGTGCAAAAAATCATAGTGAAATTCTAACATTCTCAATTTTGCTAACTGATATACGGCAATTCCGCATTTGGCTGTACTACTAAACCGTGCTACGGTGAACGGTGCCGCCACTATGAACATTCTGTCACGACCAGTCGGAATATTCTCAATTTCAAAGATTTTCAGAGCCTAGTCGCCTTGCTGAGTTATAAGCCTTTTCTGTTGACTTTTTCTTGTTGTAATTGGTTTTCCATAATTTGTGCATGTTGTAGACATTATTGTACATGAAGTTTAAAACAGAAGTTAATGTAATACTCTGGGTCGTTTATATTCAAGCCTGTATAAAGTAATCAGTTTCCAGTTATGACTACCAGCCTATAAATACTGTCCTGATTCAGTATTACCTTGAAGGGTGAGAAGTGAAAAACGTAATATTATACGAAATAAACACCCATGTTTTTACTTGGGGTCTCATTCGAGTTTTAGCGTTTCTACACGAGGGTTTATTCGAATATTATGTGAAAATGATAAATCTTATATTTGTATTTTTAAAGTAGTTTGTTTTTATAAGAAATATACTAAGTTTGTTTCTATAATAAGAAAACGGGCCATTTTTCGTCTTTTTAATTATTCACAACATGCCTAAAACGCCATGGCACCCGTATCAAAACAAGGTGTCATTACTTTTTCATTTTCAAAGAAGCTTCACACGGGCAAGGACTTTTAATTCACTGCCAAAAAGAAATAGACTTGTATTAATCCCAAATAAAGTCAGAAAAAGTGTGATGGCCAAGATTAGACGGGTAGAGCTGAATGCGATGATTTTTCTGATAGGTGTAAGAGATACCTAGATACTGTCAGAAAAAAGTTGAATATTTAGTCATATAGGGATCCGATGTGCTGAGAAGGAATGATTTCGCATGGAACTTTGCATAACTTTTCAGGTGTGTGAGACTCTATTTATACCGGGACGCGAATAAATCAAATTTAAGCGGCATCTGAAGTACGATTTATATTGGAAGTTGGCGTCGCATGATTTTTAGTTTTTAGGTATACCGCAACGGCTTCTGAAAAAAAAAAAAAAAAGAAAGTCAAACGGTGCTGCCAATTATGAAGATTTGGTCACAGCCAGTCGGAATATTCTCAATTTTAAAGATGTTCAGAGCATTGCTATTTACTCGCTGAGTTATAAGCCTTTCTTGTTGTAATTGGTTTTTCAATTGATTGTAATGTATTTCATGAAAGAAAATATACTAAGAGGGTATTACTTGGTAAAAAACGTAATTAATAGATTAAGATATATGTCGTTTCCGTTTTACAACCTTCGCGTTGATTAAGCGCGACCCGATCCGGAATAATTCAGCACTGGACGATCCAGTATAAATATGGTCAAGATATTCTAGCAATAGCCTTTTATTTTGATAAAAACTTAGGCATTGTGAAAAAGTTATAAGTTTCACTTATCCGATTTGTTTGGACACAGATGTCAATCACAGTCCATATGGGAATATACGGGATCGTAAATGGTTCCTTACTACGTTGATCTGTGATACATTTTGTGATACATTTTCGTTCAGTACTGACAGTTTTGTGAAAGCAAAATGTTGAATGAAGTAGAGCCTAGGAAAGCTGTTATAAATAACGCCTTAAAGTCGCATAATCACCATATTTTGTCAAAATTCTAAAATCTATATCAAGTTCACTATTGGCAATCACACCCTGAAAATTTCAGTATTTATAAATAACAGGAAGTGGGTCAAATAAGCAATTATTTTATCAAAAACTAGC